>CM055121.1:174173108-174448108 GCA_029206835.1 Rana muscosa | reverse complement strand
ATGCACAGACTTTTAATTCACAGCGACTTTAGTAAAAGGGAACATTCACTGGGGTCACGAACTTATACCATGTCACAATAAATATATATATATATATATATATATATATATATATATATATATATAGATTATAGATAGATATATACACAGTAGCTGAACTCCTAGTGCAAGTTTTAAGTATCCCACTGCAATCAACTCTGAGATCCACAAAATACAGGAGTAAAAATGCAAAATCAGCTAGGAAAACTCACCTTGTACACCTGTCATCTTCTGACCAATTATATACACTTAATATATAAATAACTGTATATGATGTACTAAATGAGTTAGGAAAATTCACAAAATATATTATGCGAACATTTACTCATGTTAACAAAAAAAAAAAAATACTGTTTATTCATTTCATCAGCATATGGATGGATCATTGAGGGTAATATTCACACAATTTATTATGTTAAGATTTTTAACTCCTTTAGTTATTGAGAACTCAGATATATTTTATATGTATCATTTTATTTATGCATACATTGCATATGTACATGAATGATGCTAATTAATTATCGCTTCAAATAATGTGTCTGATTTCAGTGTGATTGAGTAATCTTCATTGCAATGACTCCTTTGACAGCACCCCCTATATAGTGGACCTTCGTAGTTATTGATTTGTGACATTGATTTGTGACACTTTAAAAGCCACTACTCAATGCAACGAAATGAAAACTTTGTTTTAACTTTCTATCCTGTCCCCTAGGATGTTTTATTCTGTAATCAGGAAGATGACTTTATCAGAATATATGTATTTTTTTTAATAAACTGTTGACATTAAATTACACCCTTTAGCAGTCATTGTTAAAATTGGTGATAATTGATAAATAATAATATATGTTTATTAAAAATTCTCAGTACAGGCCTGTTTAGTTTCTCTCCTGTCTTTTAGCTGTCTTTTGGAAATTGAGTCCTTCTTTTTTTTTATATTTAGGATGTCAATATATGATGGTTTTATGTTTTTCAGATATATATATATATATATATATATATATAGATTGTGGTTGATCATTTCATTCTTGTTTCCCAGGTTTGCAATAGTTTTACTCCTTGAACTTTTTTTTTTTTTCTATTTTCTTTACATGTCATTGTGTTTTATACCCCAGTAAAGGGGGGTTCGCCAACCCTGTGTCACTATTGCCTGCTAGCCCTCCCCTGGCACTCACCAAATCCTCTGTGGGACTATAGACGCCAGCTCTCTCTCCTTTGTGGCACAGTGCCTGTCAAGCAGCCAGCCTTCCACCAACAAGTTGTAATCTCTTATGAATCTGCAGTGTGTGCTTTATGTGCAATAACCCCCTGATTGTAAATCATCATAATAGAATCGCCAGCAGCTTGTGTTGAATAAGGACACTTTTTTCTCTCTGTCAGTAAACAGTATGTTGCATTTGGCTGCCTTTTAACGAAACTGAGTTGAAAGTTAGGAAAAAAAAAAAAAAGGACACCCTTAAAAAAGTAAATGGCATGTAATTTGTTTTTCTTTTAAAATACGTAAAACCTTGCATTGTCTTTAAAATGCAAAATCTGTTCCTATAGTCTTGTGATTATTTAAAAAAAAATATTTTTCACTAATCAGTAATGATGTTTTTTCAATAATTAAATATTGAATTGAATTTAATGCTAGCACCTTTTACTTTTTATTGTATAATAATGTTTATAGTCTTCTAATCATTATTATTTTACATTATTTGAGTTATGCTGCTTATGTTTTTTTATTACAATTAAACGTTAATCATCTTAACTAGCTAATATATTAATATGCATGCTGTTTTTTAACATTGATGTGTGTTTTTTTAAATTAATTTTTAACATGAAAAAGATGTATTATTGCAAGAAAGACTTTAACCAGTCCATATTCTTTATTATAAGTGGCATCCATAGTATCACAAGATTGTATGGTGAAGTTCTCCTAAACTTTTAGGCTGACAAGGTAATTGGAAGGTGTAGATCAGAGAGCGTTTCTGTATTTTTCTCTGTCATTTACACAATACATGCTCTGGGGACAATTTGTTGGCACTCTCTAGATGTCAAAAAGACTTTCCCATCCTAATGAAAATCACTAACAACCAAGGCATTATAATGGAAATTGCCACATTGCTCAACAATGGTCATTGTAATGACAGAGAAGACATTTGTCTTATTTCAGGTGTGTTAATGGGATTAGGCGATGGTGGGAATGGTGTGATTGCTGGTTGCAGGTGCACAGGCAGCACTCAGCCCCAAGGTGGGAAGTGAAGGCCACTCTAGGGCAGCACCTATAGCCTCAGCAGCGGGGGGCGGGGTCAAGGTAGCCAATCAGGAGAGGGATGCAGCTGACACCTCTCAGGATGCTGTTAATCAGCATCAGGGATGGAACCTCTTCCATTACAGTCATTATCTGGGGACATAAGTGCAGCAAGAAGCATTTTGATCTTTCTGTTCACTGAGACATACAAGGTATCACCTTCTGCATCACATTGGTAAAGTGTTATTGGGAGAGAGATGTCTCTTGATCTCTTTGGTTAACTCATTATTGGCTGCAAGGAGAGCATATTTCAACAGTCAACTCTATATACATGCAAACCCAATTATAAAAATCTCATAACATGTAACATAATGCATACAGTGGGAGATAGGGATGAGCCGAACACCCCCTGGTTTGGTTTACACCAGAACCTGCGAACGGACCGAAATTTTGCGTGAACTTTCGAACCCCGTTAAAGTCTATGGGACTCGAACGTCAGAAATCAAAAGTGCGAATTTTGAAGGCTAATATGGAAGTTATTGTCCTAAAAAGTGTTTGGGGACCTGGGTCCTGCCCCAGGGGACATGTATCAATGCAAAACAAAGTTTTAAAAATGTCATTTTTTTCGGGAGCAGTGATTTTAATGATGCTTAAAGTGAAAAAATAAAAGTGAAATATTCCTTTAAATATCATGCCTGGGGGGGTGTCTACAGCATGCCTGTAAAGGGTTTGTGTTTCCCATGTTTAGAACTGTCCCTGGACAAAATTACATTTCTAAAGGAATAAAAGTAATTTAAAACTGCTTGTGGCTTTAATGTCATGTAAAAAGCAGTGCAGCGCTAAAAGCTAAATAAAAACAAAAAACAATAAAAAATATATCAATAACATCAATAGTCCAAATAATATGGCAAGATGAGACCAGAGGATGTTGAAAGGAAACAGAGGTATAAGACTTCTTAGGTAGTGAATGGGGTGCTTGAATCAATCACCATGCATCCAAACAAGTGTGTCTCCTCCACCAGAAGTACAAACCGCTCACCTGAACATATGGACCTCTGAGCATACAGAAGGTCAATCGCGCTGTCCCTTAGCTAAGGTAATGGTAAGGCGTTGTCTTCATGTAAGGTCCCTCACTCAGACTCCTCAATCGATAGATGGTCTCCAAATTCACTCATATATAAAATGGATCATGTAAAGGTATAAAAGGAACACATAGTGCTCTCCTTTTGGAAAAAGCAACACTAATTTATTTAAAATAAAAACTACTCACAAGCACTAGTGTTGCTTTTTCCAAATGGAGAGCACTATGTGTTCCTTTAATACCTTTACATGATCCAATAATATATGAGTGAATTTGGAGACCATCTATCGATTGAGGAGTCTGAGTGAAGGACCTTACGCGATGACAACACCTTACTATTACCCTAGCTAAAGGACAGCGCGATTGACCTTCTGTTTGCTCAGAGGTCCATATGTTCAGGTGAGCGGTTTGTACTTCTGGTGGAGGAGACACACTTGTTTGGATGCATGGTGATTGATTCAAGCACCCCATTCACTACCTAAGAAGTCTTATACCTCTGTTGCCCTTCAACATCCTCTGGTCTCATCTTGCCATATTATTTGGACTATTGATGTTATTGATATATTTTTTATTGTTTTTTGTTTTTATTTAGCTTTTAGCGCTGCACTGCTTTTTACATGTACTCTACCTAAGGACTTTTATATTGACCTTCAGTGTCTAGCTGCTTTGATTAGGGTTTGGTTTTTGCGCTGTCTGATCTTCTTTTATTATATACGGCTTTAATGTCATGTCTGGTCCGGGCAATATGGATGAAAATCATTGAGAAAAATACCCCCCCAGCCCATAACCAGCCCCTTTGGGTCTTGTATGGATATTAAGGAGAACCCTGCACCCAAATTAAAAAAAGGAAAGGCGTGGGGCCCCCAGGCCCTATATACTCTGAACAGCAGTATACAGGCGGTGCAAACAAGACAGGAACTGTAGGTTTGTCCTTAAGTAGAATCTGTTTGTAATTTTGAACTGGTACATTTTTAAAGTGTAGCTCCAGCCAAAACATCTATTTTTAAGCTTTTTGGAAAACATAGGGAAGGGTTATCACTCCTGTATCATTTGTTTTGCTGTCTGTGCACATCTTCAGAAGATTTCACCTCACTTTCTGTCCCAATGACAATTGGATTTTGAAAATTTGGGGTTTTTAGTGAAACAAGGAACTCTTACAGGAGAGAATTTCCCTTCCTAGGGGTAGATTTCCTCTCATTTCCTATATTCTCCTTCCATTTGCAAGTAGGAGTCGTTTGTAGTTGGAAGTTTGAAAGTAGGGGCCTGCCCTATATACTCTGCAGAAATTTGGGCCTTAGGTGTTGGTTTTGCCACAACACTGTAAGCCCTCACAGTTACTTTTGGGGGTAAAGGAACGGGCCCTGCTGTGAAATATTAGTTTAAGAATTGTAATTACATGCCCCTGTTGAACAGGGTCAGAAAAATTGGGCCTTTGGTGGTGGTGGTGGTGTTGCCACAACACTGTAAGGCCTCACAGTTACTCTTGGTGGGTGCGGGAATGAGCCCTGCTGTGAAATATTAGATCAAGAATTGTAATTACACGCCCCTGTTAAACAGGGGAAGAACAATTTGGGCCTTAGGCACTGGTGCTGGTGCCACAACACTGCAACCCCTCACAGATACTGTATTTGGAGCACAGAAATGAGCCCTGCTGCAAAGTATTGCATCAAAAATTGTAATTACACGCCCCTGTTAAACAGGGACTGAAAAATTGGGCCTTAGCCACTGGTGGCGGTGCCCAGAACCAAAAATGTTATTACAGGCTATCAGCATTAACATTGAGGAGGAAGAGGATAGTCAATCAGCATAACAGGATAGTCACTCAGCATCAGCATAGGCAGTCTTGAAGGGATCTCACATTCAAAAAAAATTATTCGGTTACATGAGCATCAGGTGCTTGGTAGCTGGTGATCCAAGACTGATTCATTTTTATGAAGGTCAGTCGATGGACCGATTCGGTTGTCAGGCGCACCCTGTGATCCGTGACAAAGCCTCCAGCAGCACTGAATGTGCATTCCGAAAGAACGCTTAATGCAGGACAGGCCAGTAGCTCAATTGCATACTGTGCAAGCTCTGGCCAGTGATCCATCCTCAAGACCCAGTAACCCAGAGGATTTTCGGTGGGAAAGGTGTCCAAGTCTGATCTTGCCCCTAGGTATTCCTGCACCATGTGAATCAGACGCTGGCGATGGTTGCTGGAACCGCTCATACTTTGGGGCTGCGGACTAAAAAATTGTCTAAACGCATCGGTCAGACGCCCACCTTCTCCACCGCTTTTTCTGTGACTGACCGAAGCCTCAGCAACACGTTGTCCAGGACCAGGAATTTGTAACCTCCCAGGCTCTGGAAACGCGTTCCACAAACTTTTCTGCAAGGCCTCCCGAAGATGTTTCATCCTCTGCTCCCTCTGCGACGGCAAGATAAGGTCCGCAACCTTACCCTTGTAACGTGGATAAAGGAGGGTTGCCAGCCAGTAATGATCCCTCTCCTTGATACCACGAATACGAGGATCCTTTTGCAGGCTTTGCAGGATCAGGGAGGCCATGCAACGTAGGTTTGCTGAGGGATTCGGTCCGGAGTCCTCTAGGTCACTAAGGACGACATGATCCGCAGCCACCTCCTCCCAGCCACGTACAAGTCCATGGGTTTCTTGGTACTGTAAATGATCCCTTGAAGACTACTGCTGATGCTGAGTGCTAGGCTCCACCTCCATGCTGACACAATCCTCCTCCTCGTCCTCTTTCTGTGTAATCAACGGGCCAGCAGGAACACTGTCTGGATAAAGGGGGCCTTGAGAGGTAAGGAAGTCCTCCTCTTCCTCCCTCTGTTCTGCCTCAAGTGCCTGTCCATTATTCCACGCAGCGTGTGCTCCAAGAGGTGGACAAGAGGGACAGTGTCACTGATGCATGCACTGTCACTTCTCACCATCCACGTGACCTCCTAAAATGGTGACAGGACAGTGCATGGATCCCTGATCACGACCCACTGGCATGGAAAAAAAATCCCAAGCTCCCCTGAAACTGTCCTGGTGCCATATTGGCACAGATACTCATTGATGGCCCTCTGCTGCATGTGCAGCCACTGCAGCATGGCCAACGTTGAGTTCCACCTGGTGGGCATGTCACAGATTAGGCGGTTCTTGGGCAGGTAAAATTCCTTTTGCAGGTCAGCCAGCCGAGCACTGGCATTATATGACTGGCGGAAATGCACACAGACTTTCCTGGCCTTCCTCAGGACATCCTGTAAGCCCGGGTACCTGCCCAAGAACCGCTGCACCACCAAGTTAAGGATGTGAGCCAAACAGGGCACATGGGTCAGCTGTCCCTGTCGGAGGGCGGAGAGGTGGTTGGTGCCATTGTCGCAAACCACCATTCCTGGCTTAAGCTGGCGTGGTGTCAACCACCTCTGAGCCTGCCCCTGCAGAGCTGACAGAATCTCTGCCCCAGTGTGGCTCCTGTCCCCCAAGCACACCAGCTCAAGCACAGCATGGCATCTTTTTGCTTGCGTACTTGCGTAGCCCCTTGAACGCCTACGGAGCACCGCTGGTTCCGAGGTCAAATCAGCACAGGAAGAGGCCATGGAGGAAGAAGAAGAGGAGGGGGTGGAGGAGAGAGGTGTGTCAGAATCACCACTAGTAGCATTTTGGAGGCGTGGTGGAGGAACAACCTCCAACACTACTGCACCTTGTCCTGCATCCTTCCCAGCTGCCAGCAGAGTCACCCAATGCGCCGTGAAAGATAGGTAACATCCCAGTCCATGCCTGCTGGACCATGAGTCAGTGGTAATATGCACCTGACCGCCCTGTCCAGCAAGGCCAAGACATTGCCTTCCACATGCCGGTAGAGAGCCGGAATCGCCTTCCGTGAGAAAAAGTGGCGTTTGGGAACCTGCCACTGAGGAACCGCACATTCCACAAACTCACGGAAGGGGAACGAGTTTACCAACTGAAAAGGCAGCAGTTGAAGTGCTAGCAATTTAGCCAAGCTAGCATTCAACCACTAGGCATGTGGATGGATGGGAGCGAACTTCTTTCGGCGGTGCAGCAGCTGGGGCAGGGAAATTTGCCTGGTACACTCTGACGTTGGTGTACCGATAGCAGATTGCCCGCAAGTACTTGACTGTGACACACCTAATTCTACACCTTCATTCCTCTCAGTGCAGGTTTCAGAGAGGATGAAGATATAGTGGGGTTGGAGATCACAGCTGATGAGGAGCAAGGAGAGGTCCGCTTTGTTCTTTGGTGTGGGTCTTTAATGTATGCTTGCCATTGTACTGCATGGCAGGTCGACATATGTCTGGTCAAACATGTGGTGCCCAAGCGGCTGATGTTTTGGCCACGCAAGATACGCTTCAGACATATGTTGCAAATAGCAAAGGTGCGATCTGCTGCACATGTCTCAAAAAAGGCACACACCAAAGAGCTTTTGGAATAACGTGCAGAGACAGCAGCACCCTGCACATGCAGAGCTCTGCGGTGTGATGCAGTCAGTGTGCTGCCCTTAAGCTGGCCCTGGAGGGCATCTTTCCTCGTTGGAGATGTGCCTCCTCCTCCTCTCTCCTATCAGGCACCCCTGTAGAGTCAGTGACCTAATCATCCCCTCCCTCCTCATCCCTGGAGCAAACCTGGCAGTATGCTGCAGCTGGGGGAACATGACTGCCAAATTGAAGTCTTTCTTGGGCACCCCCTCTCTCTGGACTCACGTTACTGCCTTCCTGTAGCTGGGTACCATCATCGGAGCCTTCAAAATGCTGCGCATCCTCCTGCAGCATGTACCCAACATTGTGGTCAAACAGTTCAGGGGACTCCTCAGGAGGACATGGTGGGGCTAGGGAAGGAGTGACTGATGCCATTGAGCCGAGGTAAGAGGCCACTTTGGCAGCTGCTTTGCCAGACAAAGTACCCTCAGCCTGGGTGAGAGAGGATAAGGAGGATGAGGACGGCTTGGTCATCCACTCTACCAAGTCTTCGGCATGTTGCGGCTGAACAAGGCCAGCTGCCGGAAAAAAGGACAAGCGCGTCCCACGGCCACGTGCTGATGAGGATGCACTGTGTCCACGACCAGCACTGTTGCCTCTAGACACAGAGCCTGCTTGCCCTTTTTTATTGGCTTGTGACTGTCTGCCTCTCCTTGTTGGCCTTCCAGACATACTAATGGCCTGCAGTGAGATGTAGCTGCACAAAGCTGGGATGAATATATATACTGATTATACTGCAGCTAGCTGAATCAACTGCCTGCCTGTGGTATTATTAGTAAGAGAACACCAGCAATGGTCTTCAGTTAGCTTTAGGTGCACACTGTGCAGAGGACACAGTACACTGACTGAAAATACTGCAGTTTCCTGCCTGTGGTATTAATAGTAAGATAACACCAGCGATTGTCTTCAGTTAGATTTAGGTGCACACTGTGCAGAGGACACAGTACACTGACTGAAAATACTGCAGCTGCCTGCCTGTGGTATTATTAGTAAGGGAACACCAGCAATTGTCTTCAGTTAGCTTTAGTTGCACACTGTGCAGAGGACACAGTAAACTGACTGAAAATACTGCAGCTGCTTGCCTGTGGTATTATTAGTAAGAGAACACCAGCAAATGTCTTCAGTTAGCTTTAGGTGCACACTGTGCAGAGGACACAGTACACTGATTGAAAATACTGCAGCTGCCTGTGGTATTAATAGTAAGAGAACACCAGCAAATGTCTTCAGTTAGCTTTAGGTGCACACTGTGCAGAGGACACAGTACACTGACTGAAAATACTGCAGCTGCCTGCCTGTGGTATTAATAGTAAGAGAACACCAGCAATTGTCTTCAGTTAGCTTTAGGTGCACACTGTGCAGAGGACACAGTACACTGACTGAAAATACTGCAACTACCAAAATCACCTGCCTGCCTGTCAGTATATTAGGAAGAAAATAGCAGGAACGGATCTAGCTAAACTGAATACAGTGTATATATATATATATATATATATATATATATATATATATACAACACCTAGGATGCATATATATCCTCCATACACTATAACTGCAGCTAACTGACTCGCCTGCCTGCTCTATCTAACTCAAATGAAATGACACTGTCTCTCTCTCTATCTCTCTCCGCTGCCGCAACACACTACACAAGGCCGCCACGCAGGCGGCCTTATATAGTGTGGGGCGTGTACTAAACCCCCTGAGACATAATTGGCCAAAGCTACCCTGGCTTTGGCCAATTATGGCTCTCCGTTATTACCGCGCTGTGATTGGCCAAAGCATGCGGGTCATAGTGCATGCGTGGCCAATCATCAGCCAGCAATGCACTGCGATGCCGCAGTGAATTATGGGCCGTGACACGCCACTCGAATTTGGCGCGAACGGCCCATATGGTTCGAAATTCGGCGACCGGCTGAACAGACGATGTTCGAGTCGAACATGAGTTTGACTCAAACTCGAAGCTCATCCCTAGTGGGAGAGCTTTACTAAAACTGGTGCACACAGAATCTAATGCAGCTGTTCATAGTAACCAATCAGCTCTTAAATTCAGGTGGTTCTAAAGCTTTTTTTTTTATTGGATTAAAATACCAAACATATCTATACTTTTCTGCTCTGTGCAATGCTTTTGTATAGAGCAGCCCAATCCTCTTCTTCTGGGGTTTCCAGCGCTCCAAGCCCCTCCTCTTCATCGGGTGCCCCCATGGAAAGCCACGTTTCATGGGGGCACCTATGTGTGCTCGCTCCCAAGCCCTGCTGCTGCATCCATTGACACAGACAGCGGGACTTGGCCCCACCCCCTGCTCCCATGTCACAGGATTTGATTGACAGCAGAGGGAGCCAATGTGCACAGGGCCGGTGCTACCGCTAGGCAAACTAGGCAGCCACCTAGGGCGCACTGCTGCCTAGGACGCCCGGCCACTGGTGTTCCTACTCTCCTCTCTCTGCAGCAAGCAACTAAGTCTCAGCATCAGCAGGCAGCCACCGCTCCAGGACTGTGTCTGTGTCCTGACTTCCGAATGAATGGAAGCAAGCAAACATCTCCTGCTGTGCACCTCTGCTCAGTCATCAGTGACCTGTGATTGCTGTCTGTGACATGACCAAAGCCTGCCAGCTCCGCCTCTCTGCCCATACGTGATTCCCAATTCTGTGTCCCCTGGCCCCGCCCCCCCTGTCGTAGAGGCCTCTCTCCCTCCTGGCTTGTCCTGAACAATGCCGGCAGCGCCACTCAAGTGCTATAGTGCCTGGCAGCAGTGCTCCAAGCTTGGTGACCGGTGGAGCTTGCCCCGAGGAGGCACGAGGCACTGCAGCCAGAGTTTAAAATTGTACCTCATACACGCACTGGTAGGGTCACGTTGTCGGATGTATGCAGAGCAGTCTGCAGAGAGTGAAATACTGTAATACTGTCAGTGTCTGAGATTGCATTATACATAGTTACATAGTTAGTCAGGTTGAAAAAAGACATAAGTTCATCCAGTTCAACCATAAAAAAAAAAAAAAAAATAATAATAATAATAATATCATACAATCCCATATACCCATTTCTATACCCACAGTTGATCCAGAGGAAGGCGAAAAACCCCAGCAGAGCATGATCCAATTTGCTACAGCAGGGGAAAAAATTCCTTCCTGGTCCCCCGAGAGGCAATCGGATATTCCCCGGGTTCAACTTTACCTATAAATGTTAATATCCAGTTATATTATGTACATTTAGGAAAGAATCCAGGCCTTTTTTAAAGTAATCTACTGAGCTGGCCAGAACCACCTCTGCAGGGAGTCTATTCCACATTTTCACAGCTCTTACTGTGAAGAAACCTTTCTGTATTTGGAGGTGAAATCTCTTTTCCTCTAGACGTAGAGTGCCCCTTGTCCTTTGTGTTGACCGTAAAGTGAATAACTCAACACCAAATTCACTATATGGACCCCTTATATATTTGTACATGTTGATCATATCCTCCCATAATCTCCTCTTCTCAAGAGTGAATAAATTCAGTTCCTCTAATCTTTCTTCATAGCTGAGCTCCCCCATGCCTCTTATCAGTTTGGTTGCCCTTCTCTGCACTTCCTCCAGTTCCCTGATATTCTTTTTGAGAACTGGTGTCCAAAACTGAACTGCATATTCCAGATGAGGTCTTACTAATGATTTGTACAGGGGCACCCCTCCTCCCCCCCTGGTAGGCTGCCTTGATGGGCACTGGTGAGGCTGCATTGATGGGCACTGGTGAGGCTGCATTGATGGGCGCTGGTAGGCTGTATTGATAGGCACTTGTGAGGCTGCATTGATTGGCACTGGTGAGGCTGCATTGATGGGCAATGGTGAGGCTGTATTGATGGGTGCTGGTGAGGCTGCATTGATGGACACTGGTAGGCTGCATTGATAGGTGGTGGTGAGGCTGCATTGATGGGCACTAATGAGGCTGCATTTGATGGGCTATGGTGAGGCTTCATTTGATGGGCGCTGGTGAGGCTGCATTTGATGGGCTCTAGTGGGCTGCATTTGATGGGCGCTTCATTAAAAGGGTAGGTTATACATGGGCAGGGCAAAGGGGGTGGAGTCAGGGGTGGAGCCAATGGGGGGGTGACAAAATGAGGTTTCTCCTAGGGTGTCAAAAATCCTTGCACCAGCCCTGAATGTGCACATTGCTTGTGTACATCGCTGGATCGAATCGGGCTCAGGTAAGAAAAAGGGGGAATCGGGGGGGGGGGGGCTGCAGCACAGAAGGTTTTTCATCTAAAGCTGAGCTCCCCCCAAAAGGGGAAGCTCCACTTATTTACCTCTTCCTTTCTTCATAAATTTAGGCCAATATGTATTCTGATACATATTTTTGGTAATAAAAATTTTAATAAGCATATTTTGAGATATAGTGTCTACAAACTATGGTACCGTATATATAATGGAATTTCTTTTTCTTTTTTTTTATATATACAGTAAAACCTTGATTTGAGAGTGTTTTGCAAGAAAAGCTACATTTTTTAAGAAATTTTGACTTGATATACAAGCAATATCTTGATATAAGAGTAGCATCACGTCACAACTGAGTATAAAAGAGAAGAGAGGTGCCTCTAAGTGTAGTAATATGGTTACATTTAATGAAGGTACAACATTTAGCAAACCCACATGGTTGATGATTAAAAGAGGCACATCCAAGTATGCAGGCATCCGGGGTAAAGCTGTCCACATAAACCATCCTCCTCACTGCCATCGACATCATCTCTTCCACTCTGCACTCCACGAGCGCTTCAAGCCTAGCTTTCAGATCGCTCTACTGCAGGGTAGTCTTTACGATTACAATTGGAGACTGACAGCGGTGAGAGCCGGTGGTGTGGAGAACGGTCTATGTGGACAGCTTTACCCCGGATGTCTGCATACTTAGATGTGCCTGTTTTAATCATCAACCGTGTGAGTTGCTAAATGTTGTACTTTCATTTAATGTAACCATATTGCTACACTTAGAGGCGCCTCTCTTCTCTTTTATACTCTGTAGGTCCTGCTGGATTTTGCTTCTAATCCCCTTGTAGAGGCTTCCATTTGTGGATGGACATTTTATGGTTACACAACCTATCACATTGCAATAATCTTTTTATATGGACTATACTGAAGGACTTATGAATAAATGGTTGTGGAACAAATCATTTGAGTTTCCATTATTTCTTATGGGGAAATTCGCTTTGATATAAGAGTGCTTTGGATTACAAGCATGCTTCCGGAACCAATTATGCTCGCAATCCAAGGTTTTACTGTACTAGTAATGGCGACAATCAAGTGACTTATAGCGGGACTGTGATATTGCAGCGGACAATCGGACACTAACTGACACTTTTGACACTGGAACCAGTCACAATTAATATAGTGATCAGTGCTAACAATATGCACTGTCACTGTCATATTGGCACTGGCTGGGAATAGGGTTAAACATCTAGGGCAGGGATATGCAATTAGCGGACCTCCAGGTGTTGCAAAACTACAAGTCCCATCATTCCTCTGACTCTGGGTGTTATGCTTGTGGCTGTCAAGGGTCTTGCTATGCCTCATGGGACTTGTAGTTCTGCAACAGCTGGAGGTCCACTAATTGCATATCCCTGATCTAGGGTAATAAAAGGGTTAACTGTGTGCCTAACCAGTGTTTATGTGTACTGTGTTAGGTGCTTTTACCAAGGGAAGTGATGGATTTTATTCCCTGCTTTGCAGGGACACAAAATCCATCATCCCCCTCTGAGAACAAAGCTGTGCCTTGTTTACATAGGCAGAAATTTGTTCTGTGTCTCTGCCTGACGATCGGCAGGTGCCAGCAGACATCCAGTGCCCTGCACCCGGAGATCGGCTTATTCTGTGAGTAATTACAGCAGAAGCGGCCCGCTGCTTGCCACCAATGTAATGCCAAACCTAAAATCTAGATGGTGTCATCACAAATTAAAAAAGAAACACAAAACTGTGCAAAATACAACACCACTAGGGGTACCTCATTCAAATTTATTGAAATTTATTGAAAATAGAAAAAAATAAAAAATAATTCAAAAAGATGTTATAATGTATCAATGCAAAGGAAAATTCCAGCATACATTATTGTCCCCAACAATCCCCTCCCAACACCCCCATAAAACACACTACGTGATCCACCACTTGCAAAAAGGAATCCAGAATTATTGTCAAAATGTCACAGTGGACAGTAATGTGAATGGATGCTTGCCAAATTCGTAACACCCAAATATCCAGTAGACAGAAGGCACCACCGGGATGCAGACTGTATGAGTATGATAATATGATACAGGCATACCCCGCTTTAAGTACACTCCCTTTACATACACTCGCGAGTAAGGACATACCCGTGAGTGTATGTAAAGTGGCTCTCAAGCTAAAGCTGCAGCTGAGTAATCCGTGCACGGATAGTTCAGATTCCCCGATACTTGGAAACACACTCCCTAACCCCCCCACTACAGTCCCTGACACCCCCACTACAGTCCCTGACACCCCTCTACAGCCCCTGATGCCCCAGAAGTGGAAAAAGCTATTGCTTCACTTTAACCTCCCTGGCGGTATGATTATTTCTGATTTTAGGTGCTGAAAGCAGTACCATTATTTTGCATGGAAATTTGGCGTTTTACATTGTAGGCCTGTAATTCTTAGGAATAACACACTTAAATCTGCCCAAACCAGAGTCTAGTAGACATCTCGGGTATGATAAAGTTTGAAACACAAAATCATAAAATATAATATAATAAATAATAACAAATATTAATTTAATAATAATGTAGCACACAGATCCTTTACCCTGCTTACCTCCACAAGCAGGTGGGACACACCATGCCACAAGCCCAATATCCTCCTGATAGAAGAGGGTGAGTGGTGTTATATGTTTTGGGTCTTGCAGCGAGTTACCTGCTTCCGTTGGTTCTCTCCCCTAGAGTGTAGGATAAAGTCTATTCTCTCTTTGTATTCAATAAGGCCATTGTCCAGACAGTATTAAACCCAATAAAGAAAGGTTTATTTTTGCTTGCGTAGAAACTCTCCTGAGACAGTGACTTCCCTCACCGATCCCTGCGGACAGGTCCTCCCCTGGTTTCCTTCTCCTTCAGAGCAGGTCACCATCACTTGGGCACCCTGGGACTCCTTTTCTGGTGTAGGCCTCAGCCAAAGGTGCTGGGCCTACCTGGAACGATGCAGCCTCGGGCTGAAGGTGCCCAGGACTGAACACACACACACGTACCCCTGGCCATGAGGGCCACTGAAGGTGGGGTGCGTGCCTCGGACCAAGGGGTCCTCTGGATCGCCTCCGAACTCCGGACCTAATGGTGTCCGTCCCTTAAGTACCCTCTCTCAGCATGCACAGCGGGTGGACCACACTCACTGCATGTCTGCCGAGAGAGGACACCCAATCACGCTGCAATGCTACCTGTTGTTCAACCTGAGACCTGGGCAACAGCGCCACCCACAGGCCAAAGGGAACTGTGCTGCCAGGCAACACCACAACAAAGCAGAAACCAATTTAAAGAATTCAAACAGCCTGAGCCTATTTGCTCAGGCTACCCCTAAATTTAGGCATAGCGACCCCAATTATGGGGGGTCTGCTACACACACCCCCTCCTGAACAAGACACTGTCCCAGTTGCTAGAATATATCAAAGACCCCTCTCAATCCTGAGTGGGCGTTGATTTATTCATAACTATACCCAGAATTTTTGAAATGGTGCCTGAACCAAATATTTTGGGGAATGGGGAGGAAGAGAAAGAAAGAAAAAAAAGAAAGACATAGTGTAACATACAAACAGACATCCCATTCTCAATGTCATATTTTAGCAATGCACAAAAACACATATCACATATCCCACCCTCTCCTAACTGACTACCCCACCCCATTCTCCGGTGGAGTTGACAGCAGATCAAACCTGCAGAGGGAGGAAAAAAAACAACATGCAGCATAATACACATCCTATCTTCTAATTTGTACAAAGAAGTGAGCCATTTCTCCGAAAAAAAATGACTTCCTTCTGTAAGTAAAGTACGCTAAGCCTAGCACCACTTTATATTATCATAAAAATGATTCTTTCTCTTCTTTTTTTCTTGCAAACCACTGCCACCTGGTGGCAGCGTAAAGTCATTACATCTACCATATTTGCGCATGGGAATGAATCACTGCACACATGAACACTTCCCATCTTGACCACGACGGCTCTTCTGCTTTGGCCCTGGCTAGACTACCCCTTAAATTTATAAAGTTCAACTTAAACTTCTTCTTTTTAAGAGCAGAGGAGAGAGAGAGAAAAAAAAACAGCGCTCCCATTTCCTCAATAGAGTAGACCTCCTCTGTAGCAGAGGGCAAAGTTACTGAATCCAGGGCAGTTCATCCATGGAGAAACAGGATAATAAAGAACACACAAATTCCTGCTTCAAAGGTAAAAATGAGGATCAGGGAGAATGAGAGTCTTCCACTGTTTATCCAGTGTTTCAGTAAAGTACACAGCATCCTCTCTTCCCTTATTGCAAATCACCACTCGGTCAGCATGTATATGCCGACCATAGTTCCACTCTTTGCGGCAACCCTTGAAGCGATCAGCCAAGGCAGCTGAACAGGCGAAGTACCTACGGGATTTAGGTACTTACAAGTGATCCCAAATAAAGTCAGAGTACCACCTCTCACGGTAGGCCTCTATCTCAAATAGGAGCTCCCTAGGAACATAAGGGTACTCCCAACCATATTCACTAGCGACTCTCTTGTTGAGGAGCCGCTGCAATCGGGCAATATGTGGCAGAGTTGCACGGTCTCCTGCTCCTGGCAAAACAATAGCATCCGGGGATCTTTTGACTGACACTGCATCGGACATCGGTAAGGGCGGCCACAACGGCAGACGCCCCTCTGTAGTGGCGGGCACAGGCGATGCAGGTGCGGGCAGTGCGGGTGTGGAAACAACCTTCTCCTCCAAAGCAGGGGCTTTCACTCGGGGCAATCCCTCTCTAAGGTTGCGGGATGGGGTCACCGGAATCCTGTCCCAACCCTTCTGGACGAAGATTTCATCGACCTCCACATCGTCACCCAGTTCAGAGGATGACTCGAAATCTGACGAGTTATACTTTTCAGCAGGCAGATAATTTCTGGTGGACACAATCACACTATCCCCAGACAACAAAAGTTCCAGAGGGTTGACTGTCCACACATCCCCAGTAATATGGGGTATGGGCTTCTTTCCCTTTCCCGGCAAACTTGTTGTCACAGTTCCCCCAGCCTCCTTACCGTTCCCTGACGTGGACTTCCCGGTGATCCCTCCGCTTCGAAGATCCGGTTCAGGCAGGCGCTGGGGCAGGCTTCTACCGCGGTCGCGGGAGGCCTTAATATATCCCACTTTCCGTTTGGCGGGTGGGATGGAAATTTCCGTAGTGACGGAGGCAGCATCCGCTGTGGCATCTGTCACTGGCTCTGTGGTGCCTGGAACTCCATCTTTGGCATCCGTTGAAGTCACGGTGATGCGCGTGGGCTCGGCTGTAGAGGCGTAGTTGTCTTCCTCGGAAGTAACGACCCCTGTAATACAGTTGACCCGGTAGGCTCGGGGTGACTCGGTGGACTGGTCCACCTCAAACAGAAATTCCCTGCAGGTCAAACACCTTCCAAATGGCCGTATCTGCACAGCCAAGCCACCACTTCTGGGACAGAGCACGCCCAGGGCTTCCGCATCTCTGCAAGTATAAAGTGCGAAGCGGCCCCTAGGCTTAAGCCGGATCCCTGCATCCATGAGGGGAGCAGTAATGGGAGAAATGTCCATGGTAGAGGTAGATGGGAACATCCAAGGTCCCGTTGAAATGGAAGTCCATGGAGCGGCAGACATATTGCTTCTCCTTACTAGTCCAGGCTCTTACTGTCCCTTGGCTCCAAATGCACCACGTGCAACTCACAATTGGTGGGGGCTCCTCCCCCTAAACTTCTTCCTGCACGTAGCTCGCTGGCTTTTCTTCTATTGGACACGCCTATGAACTACATAGTTAGAAAAAATAAAGCACAGTCCTGTACCTCCTTTTCTCTCGATAAAGTAGTGACGCAGTCCAATTCTCCTTAATGGCTGACCACACAGTATTAAAACACAGATCAGAGAAAAATAGTCAAACTTCCAGGGATAGCTCCAAATCCCGGACTCGAGCCCCCATGTGTAGCACACCGATCCTTTACCCTGCTTACCTCCACAAGCAGGTGGGACACACCATGCCACAAGCCCAATATCCTCCTGATAGAAGAGGGTGAGCGGTGTTATATGTTTTGGGTCCTGCAGCGAGTTACCTCCTTCCATTGGTTCTCTCCCCTTGTAAGGTACCTGTGATAGGTAGTGTCCGAAGTGGAACTTGTATGCTGAGGATTCAGGCGATAACGTAGTCAGGCAGATTAGGTTGGCAACAGGTCAGGCAAAACGGTACACGATCGAAATCCAGAGAGTGGTCAGGTAGGCAAAGGTCATACACGAGCTGGCGGTGAAGTACAAGATCAGCAGGCTAGAGAGTAGTCAGGGATTCAGGCAGAAGTTCAACACGATAATCAAGATCACAAGCAGTCAGAACACCCAGGGAGCTAATCCACACAAACGGGCGCTGAGAGATTGCATCACTTCCTATTTATGGCCATTGATTGAAAATTGTCCACAGCTGGCAGCAGGTGGGGCTAGTGAGTCCAAGGTAAGGCTTAATACTGCAAGGACATTTCCAAAAGTCCAGATCTCCTCCGTAGCACAACAGGTAAGGCTGCAGCTGTGGGACCAGGAAGATCCCGGTTCAAACACACCCAGGTATATGACAGGGCCCCCTCCCCAGTGGACCCCTCCGGGGGCCTAGCGGGGCTTATTGGGAAAGGAGGCATGGAAGTCTCGAATAAGAGAAGGGGCATGCAGATCTTTGGCTGAAACCCAAGAACGATCTGTGACGGCATATCCCTTCCAATGAACCAGATACCGAAGGCCACGACCCTGTCTTCTAGAATTAAGAATCTTGGAGACTTCAAACTAATTTTGTCCATTAACAAGAACAGGAGGAGGTAGCTGTTGCGTTCTGGAGTAGCGATTGAAAATTGCTTTTTTAAGGAGGGAAGCGTGGAACACGGGATGTATCCAGGGAGAGGAGGGTAATTTCAACCGATAGGAGACTGGCCCGCAATAATTCTGTAAGGACCAACAAATCGAGGGCCCAATTTGGTAGAAGGCTGTTTCAGTCTCACATATTTGGTTGATAGCCAAACTCTGTCCCCCACCACATATGGAGGTATATGGCGTCTTCGTTTGTTACAAAAAAGCGCATACTTGCCTGCTGACTTCCGTAGTAATGAGTGAATCTTTTTCCAATGTAGCAGAATATTTTTCACTCGCTGATCTGCTGCTGGTACACCAGAAGAAGGCTGAAGTAGGGGAAAAGTCTGAGGGTGATAGCCTAGGACTGTGTAGAATGGTGTGTTATGAAGAGCACTGTGCCAACGGGAATTAAGGGCGAACTAAGGTTTCTAGGGTCTGGTTCATGCGTTCGGTTTGACCATCTGTTTGAGGGTGATATGAGGTAGAGAATGAGAGTGTTACTCCCAGTTTCTTGCAGAACGCTCTCCAGAATCGGGAAACAAACTGGGATCCGCGGTCTGAGACGACATTGGTAGGTATGCCATGATATCTTACAATATGGGAAAGGAAGAGAGTAGACAGTGCTTCCGCTGTAGGTAATCCCGGGAGCGGCACAAAATGAGACATTTTGGAAAAGCGATCCACTATGACCCATATTGCAGTCATGACCTCGGACTTGGGTAAGTCTGTAATGAAGTCCATAGTCAAATTGGTCCAAGGCTGGCGAGGTGCCGGAAGTGGTTGTAACAGTCCAGTAGGCAATGTGCGGGGTACTTTATTAGCAGCACAAGTTGGACAGGCAGCCACATAATCAGTAACATCCCTTTTCATATGAGGCCACCAGACATGACGCTGCAAGGTCTTATGAGTGATGGTGACACCAGGATGACCGGATAACACACCATCATGTGCCAAGAAGAGTACAGGTTTTCTGAGGCTAGGGGATACGAACAGGCGACCTGGTGGTATCTTCAAGCCTTGGGGAACACGATTCTGTGTTTCTTGTAACTGTTGGGAAAGAGCCATAGAGATCTGTGCGACAATTTTGTGAGGTGGGATTATATACTGCTCGGTAGGTTGATCTTCTTCAGAGGTAGCAAACTGTCTGGAAAGAGCATCAGCTTTCTTGTTTTTATGCCCAGGAACATAAGAAAGAACAAAATTAAAACGGGAGTAAAACAGAGCCCATCGAGCCTGACGTGAGTTCAGACGTCTTGCAGTCTGAAGATACAGTAGGTTTTTATGGTCAGTGAGGATAGAAAAAGGCTTGGGAGCCCCTTCCAGAAGATGTCCCCATTCAGACAATGCCAGTTTGATGGCCAGTAGTTCTCGATTCCCAACATCATAATTCATCTCCGCTGGAGAAAACTTTCTAGAAAAAAATGCTACTGGATGGATTCTACCAGACTTAGGCTGTCTCTGGGAGAGCATGGCACCTGCTCCTACCTCAGAGGCATCAACTTCAAGTATGTACAGGCATACCCCACTTTTAAGTACACAATGGGGTTTATTTACTATAGTTGGAAAGTGCAAAATCAGGCTCACCTCTGCATAGAAACCATTGAGCTTCCAGGTTTTATTACAAAAGCTCAATTGAACAAGCTCTGGTTAGAAGCTCATTAGTTTCTATGCAGAAGTGAGCCTGATTTTGCTCTTTCCAGCTTTAGTAAATAAACCCCATTGTGTACTTAAAAGTGGCGTAAGCCTGTACTGGAGATTGGGATTAGGATGCTGAAGAATTGGAGCTTTGCTGAACATGTCTTTCAATTGCTGGAAAGCTGATTCTGCTTCTGAGGACCACAGCTTGCAATTTGTACCTTTCTTAGTCATAGCAGT
This sequence comes from Rana muscosa, assembly GCA_029206835.1. Lineage (NCBI taxonomy): Eukaryota > Metazoa > Chordata > Amphibia > Anura > Ranidae > Rana > Rana muscosa. Next base: position 174,427,377 of record CM055121.1, on the reverse strand, counting down.
AAGGGGGGCCGCAATGGAGGCAAAACCTTTGATGAAGCGTCTGTAGTAATTTGCGAACCCTAGAAAGCTTTGGAGCCCTCTTAAAGTGGTCGGTTGGGGCCATTGCAAGACAGAGGAACATTTTTGAGGGTCCATTTGGAAACCGACAGCACTTATAATGTATCCAAGGAAAGGAATACGGCTTTGATGGCAACTGCATTTCTCAATCTTTGCGTAAAGATGGTCGTTGTAATACCTGCTTTACATGTGAGATGTGCTCTAGATGAGTCTTGGAAAAGATTAAAATGTCGTCCAAGTATATGATCACAAAACTGTTGCTGAAATCATGAAAAATTTCATTCATGAAACTTTGGAAGACAGCAGGGGCGTTACACAACCCAAATGGCATAACCAGATATTCAAAATGTCCATTACAAGTGTTGAATGCTGTCTTCCACTCATCCCCATCTTTAATTCAAATCAGATTATAAGCCCCTCGTAGGTCTAGCTTGGAGAAGATAACGGCCCCCTTAAGTACATCAAACAGTTCAAGAATGAGAGGCAAAGGGTAGGAGTCTTTTACGGTGCTTTGATTTAACCCTCAATAGTCTACGCATGGTCGAAGACCCCCATCTTTTTTTTTAACAAAGGAAAAACCTGCCCCTACTGGAGAAGAAGAGGGTCGGATAAAACGTCTTTCCAAGTTGTCTTTTACGTATTCCTCCATGGATTTTTGTTCAGGCAAAGACAAGGGATAGGTCCTTCCTTTGGGAAGAGGTGCTCCAGGAATCAATTTAATTGCACAGTCAAAAGAACGATGTGGAGGTAAAACCCCTGCCTTTTGCTTGCAAAATACATCTGCAAATTCATGGTATTCACGAGGCAAGGTAGGTGGAACGGTCACGGGAGCCAACATACAAGCAGAAAGTCTTTTGGGTTGAGACAAACAGTTTGGATGACAGAACGACCCCCAAGAGGCTAGCTCTCCATTTTCCCAATCAAAAGAAGGGATATGTTGTTGTAACCATGGGTAACCAAGGATAACGGGCAGAAGTGGAGAATCAATAAGAGACAAGACAACTTCCTCTTTGTGGAGTATGCCTACCTGAAGGGTGATTGTCGTAGTCTCAAATTTTACAATGCCATCTCCCAAGGGTGGTCCATTCAGGGTGGTAGACTTTGGACTTTGGAACAAATGGGATGTTATTTTCTTTAGCAAAAGTGTAGTCCAAGAATATGCCAGCAGCTCCAGAATCCACAAAAGCCTCACAGGAGACAAGTTTAGAGGGTAAATGGATAATTGCAGGAATGGTAATCTTGGTCTTGGAGGATATACCTGTAAGGTCTAAGTCAGCTCCTCCAACACTGGTTAGACCCTTGCCTTTTACTGGACGGGAAGGGCAGACAGATAATAAATGTCCTTTAAGTCCACAGTACAGGCATAGGCCCAATGCACGCCTCCTTTGTTTCTCCGACTCAGTTAGGTGGAGACGGCTTACATGCATGGGTTCCCAGGACTGAACACACACACGTACCCCTGGCAATGAGGGCCACCGAAGGTGGGGTATGTGCCTCGGACCAAGGGGTCCTCTGGATCGCCTCCGAACTCCGGACCTAATGGTGTCCGCCCCTTAAGTACCCTCTCCCAGCATGCACAGCGGGTAGACCACGCCCACTGCACGCCTGCCGAGAGAGGACACCCAATCACGCTGCAATGGTACCTGTGGTTCAACCTGAGACCTGGGCGACAGCGCCACCCACAGGCCAAAGGGAACTGTACTGCCAGGCAACACCATAACAAAGCAGAAACCAATTTAAAGAATTCAAACAGCCTAACTATTTGCTCAGGCTACCCCTTAAATTTAGGCATAGCGACCCCAATTATGGGGGGTCCGCTACAATAATAATACTTTTTATTCAATACATTTTAGTAAATAATATAATCAAAAACACTGAAATTTTTTTGGGTCAAACAAGGGTGCCATATTACTAGTCATATTGCTTCAGTAATAGTGGTGTCTCCAGATTTCATATTTAGGGGGGGCACATGGGGGGACAGGGACAAAAGTAGGGGGGCCAACTATAAAATGCAATTATATATATATATATATAGATATATATATCCTGGGGTCCTTTACTACGATCCCACAACGGGCCCTTTCACATGTTCTGCAGTGAGCTCCCTTCCTACTATACTGGGGCCCCCCAGGGTGGCAGAAAACAAGAGATATATGTCACCAGTACACCAAGAAAATATAAGGGTCCAAAGCAGTGGGAGAACTATCAGGGTTGCAAAGGTTGTCTTGCCACCGGGCCCTGGTGTTCTGCCACTGTGGGGTTCCCCAGCTGTCCTATCCCTGCTATTGACAGAGCTGGTCTGACATCTGTCTCCTTGGCAGCGGCGGCAGTCTATTAGGACCTAGTGCTGGTGACATTATGGGTGCATGCAGTGGAAGGCTGGCACTATTGGTTATAGAGAGCCGATCCCCCAGCTGGTCACCTAGCAGCAGTATTGCTGTATAACCTTCTCTGTTGACCTGCTGATCGGGATCTGATCCAGGTGATGCTCCCAGTCAGATCTAATAAACACAGTATTTATTAGCATCAAGAGTACAACCACATATATAATCAACCGTATGTTCAGCAGCCATGTGGGCTCTATGCCTGTAAAGTGTGGGCTTTGATCAATAAAATCACTGATATTTAACACTAGGATTTGACTAGGAGCATCACCTGGATTGCATCACGATCAGCATGTCAGAGAAGGCTCCACTGCTGCTAAGCAACCTGCAGGGAGCTCAACTGTCTACAACCAATAGAGATGGGCTCGGGTGTGTTTGAAATCCCACATGCCCAATCCCGCCAGGAAGTCGACACTCCCAAGTGCTAATCACAGCCAGTGAGACATTTCCTGATCTGTACCGCTGAGAACCGGGAAATGTCTCACTGCCTGTGATTAGCGCTGTGCAGTGTGGGCTTCCTGGCAGGCTCTGGCATGTGGAATTTTGAACATGCCCAGCCCATCTCTAACAACAAATTGTGCTGGCCCTCCTGTACATCAGCCCCATAAAGTAACCAGCACTGGGTTCCAATGTGCTGCCGCCGCTGCCATGGAGACAGAGACCAGTGCTGTGAATAGCCGGGACAGGACAGCAACTCTGGTTGTTCCAGCACTGGTCCACACTGGGAACATTCCCCCGTCTACCTATAATGTGTAGATCGGGGAATTGGATCATTTCTTATTTTTTTCATTCAACCTAATAGTTGAATGAAAAAAAGTGATCAATGTATAGGATGCCTAAGAGCTAAGACCAGCCATAGACAGTTTTAATCTCAGCTGGTTCAGCAGGAACTGGCTGAGATTTGAACCAATAATGAGCATATTCTCTTATGATTATCACTAGTGGTTGCTATAGCCACTAGTGATAATCACTGTTTGTCGGGAGAATACAATTGCTGGGCAGGAGGGATATTCCCCTATCAGCACTGTCTGTGTTGATGGGGGAATCATGCAAGTTTCTTTCCTGCAATCTGTGGATGCAGAAAAGAAATTTGCACCGTATATTACCTGCCTAACTGAAAGTGAAAGTAAATTGTGAATGTCTTGAAAGAACAGGAGAGGGTGAGGGAGACAGATGGGGAAGAGAAGGAATGGAGATAATGCAGTTCAGTGATTACAGTGTACTGCAGTCTGCAGTTCACACACTTACCCACGGTCCAGGCTAGAATCTCAGGCATCATTCACACACAGCCAGGAATGCTGCTGATTTTCATATTTCCCACCCACACATCCCCTCTCTTCAGATACAGCACGCCGGGATAGTGTGGGCGGGACTGGAAGGAGGAGCTGTATTCCTCCCTGCTCGTATGTGAGGAGAGTGAGGGGGTGGCTGGACTCGCTGGGCTGTGAAAGAGTGTCATAGACTGACACTCGGCTCAGCTTGCAGTCACCACTCTCTGAATTTACAGGCTGGTTCTCCTGTCCTAAGGATGGGAGAAATCAGTCTGTTTTTTCAGTAACTAAGATGAAGGCTTGGGCCCCCCTGCAACTCTCCCTTCTCCGTGCCAATGAGGATGCAGGGGAAGAAGCAGATCAGGCGGCTGTGGTTGTGTGAGCGCTCGCATTATGCAGTGTCAGCGAGCCTAGGGAGGGGGGAGGAATCCCCCGCAGGAGCTGACTGGGGACACTCTCCCTCTCAGGAGAGACTGTGTTACTCCAGCGTCGGCCCGAGCAAAATACAAATAATGCAAAAAAAAAATTGGGGGGGGGGCACATGGTGGGGCACAGCATAATGTTGGGGGGGTCAGGGCCCCCTCTGGCCCCCCCTTGGGACGCCATTGTTCAGTAAACGTCCCGGGTATGGAAAATTTTAAAACATGGTACAGCACAAAGTCCGACGTCACAATCAGGACAATAGAACCTGGTTTCTTTTCTGATTTTCCTGCCAGTGTCATCACGCTTAGAGCAGCAAACCACACACATAGTTGTGGGTGCTGACTTATTTTCAGTTGGTGGAATGTGGTCCATAAAGTGATGACCAGTCAGGCATTCTGGGTTCACAATGCCAGCAGCACGATGTCCAGTTCTGTTTACAGTAGTTGACGTTTGGTGCTTCAGAAATATATGTTCGGCAACCTTCCAAACAAAGTCCGCATGAACCACAGGCTTGTCACTCTTTTTTTTCAGCAGAATGAAGGCATTCCACAGACACTGTTCAAGAAGATGCCTGAAGATTTTTTTGTAATATTTTTTTGTTGCTTCCTCATCGCAGGATAAAAGGTCATGGCCTGGTCAGCTCTGTCCACACCTCCCATGGTATTGTTGTAATCCAACACGACTTGGGGCTTCATTACGTCTTTTCCACCTTTGGTGTGTACCTTGACAGTAGAGGTGCTTTGCATGGTACTCATTAGGCACACATCTTTTTTGTCACGCCATCTCAGTGCCAAAATTTTTCCTTTCTGCCAGGCAACTATTTCTCCTGCCTTGAGCTTTTTATTGCTAAAGGTTGGCGGCATGTCACACCGGTTAGCCCTAACGGTCCCATATGCATCCGTCTTGTTCAGTAGAAGAAACTCATAGAGTTCTGGAGAAGTATAAAAATTGTCTGTGGTTACACAGTAGCCCTGATTCAGCAATGGCTCAATCAAAGAAAGAACCAAAGCGGTTGCCATTCCATAACTGCTGAATCTTCGCTGAATTTGGTTCCTTTCCCGCTGTATAGGATCGAATTTCATATGTACCCAGTGCTGGATTCACATAGCATAAATGATTTTATGCCAAATCGTGCTCTCTTTGATGCAATATAATGTATCCAGCTGAGTCTTCCTTTGTAGGCCATTAGACTTTCGTCAATACTTATGTCTTTGTCTGGTACATAGGTCTGCTGGAAATTCTTCATAATTATTTGATAAACCTCCCAATTTTTTTTCAGTTTTGGAGCTGGATGAGAACTCTCATCAAAGTCTTAATTATTTGCAAAGTGCAAATATTTCATTATGAGAGAAAATTTGTATTCCGACACGACTGTGCCAAAAAAGGAGTGGCTAGTAACTTTCCCCACCGCTCCCTGAAGAATAGTTAGGCCCAGAAACTTCCAGATGTCCTCTCTGGTCCCTGGTTCCCACTTTCTGCTCCTTGAAAACCTCTGATGGGTAGCAGCTTGTTGCTCCTGGTACCAATTTGTCTCCATAACAATTTTTTCAATGACCTCATCGGTCAAAAAGAGTTGGAGGTATGCCAAGGGGTTGTCATCCTCAACATCCACTTTGATACCAGGTGCTCCTGTAAACGGAAATCTTGGGGGCACTACGTGCTCCGTACCGCAGTCAATCGAGCACCAAGTCCGCACATCGCTGGGCACAGTCGCAGGATCATCGCTGAAATCGCTTTCTGCGTCTGATGACGAACTTCCCCACGAATCGTTATCACTCAACTCTGCAAGTGATTCTGCATCACTGTCGCTGTTTTCCAGCAGGTCATATACCGCTTTTGAGGTGGAGGCGCGCTTTTTTGATGTCATGGTCGCTCTGCAGTTTACAGACACAAAGTACAGTAAAACTGTAGACATGGGCACTGGAGAAAGCATTGGGGGGCAATCTAAGGTCAATTTATTTTATTTTGTATTGTAATCCAATAGGATTACATTGTATCAGTGTGTTTGTGCTTTATACTGTTTGAATTTACCGCCGGTTCCGCCCCCCCCTGCGTCACGACGCTCGCAGGGAAGGGAATCCAGGGCACACAGAGCATCAGGCGTAAGATCCGGCCGCCGTACACTGCGGGAATACATCGTGGGATCCCGGGGACAAGGTAAGTAACCTCTTCCAGGATCCAGTGATGCAACCCCGAGTGTGGCTCGGGGTTACCGCTAATGGTACTGAAATTCCACCCCGAGCCACACTCGGGAATACTGCTAGGCAGGTTAAGTACATTTTTGTTTAACATACATGCTCTGGTCCCATTGTGTACTTAAAAGTGGGGTATGTCGTAATATGTTGTAAAGATGGAAGGCAAGTCCCACCTGGTGACTGCCTACAGTACACCATCAGCACATGTCCTAAGTACATTTTTACATGAGATTATGAGTAATGAGATGTGTGGGATGACAAATGCTCAGATGGGATTTTCCTTTGAACATGGGTACATTTTTACATCTTTTTGGATACCTTTGTATCTTTTACTAGACATATGCACTGTCGAAAAATTTGTTCGTTTTCGTTTTTGTTTCATTCATTTTTTTTGGGAAATTCGGAAATTCAAAAATTAGAAAATTAGAAAATGCAGTGATTTGAAAATTCAGAATTTGAAAAAATTAGAAAATTCGGGAATTGGAAATTCGGAAATGTAAAAATCCGAAAAATTTGGAAATTCGAAAATTCGAAAAATCGAAAAATTTAAAATTTGAAAGAGCGAAAATACGAAAATTCTAAATAATAACTAACTAACTAATAATAAATAACTATTAAATTATAGGTATTGTAATTACCTTTCAAATTTGGCTGTTAGTGAACGTAACGAATACGAATTTACCTGAAGTTACGAATTATCCAAAATAATGAATGCCACATCTAAACAAATGAAATGTAATGAATTAATAATAAATAATAATAAAAAGTTTTTATTATTATTATTGTTATATACTATTATTCAGTCGTTACGTTCACTAACAGCCAATTTGAAAGGAAATTCCAATACCTATAATTTTATAGTTAGTAATAGTTAAGTTATTTTTAAATATTCTGAAAAATTAAAAAATTCGGAAATTCGGATATTTCCGAATTAACAAATTTGTTGAAGTTCCTTAAAAAACGAATTCAGAAATAAATGAGGTGCACATGTCTATTTTTTACTGTTTTCAAAAGTTTGCATAAGGTAGTCCTACTGGTGTCATGTTTTCCACGGTCCTGGAATGTTGGACGTGTCACAGGAGGCTGCGGTTGGTAAAAAGGGTGGGTCAAGGCAAAATCATCTTCGCCTAGGCAAAGACTGGGGAAGTGGAAGCAAGGATAACAAAAAGATGATACTTGTTCCTCCCTAATCATATTTGTTTATGCAGAAAATCTGTAACTTAGTTACAGGCTGCAGGGAAAGAAAGAATGGCATATACGTCACTTTTTTTAAAATATTCTTTACTTTTTATTTTAGAAAATATACAGCCAGCAAAAAAGCCAGTTGCAGTATTAACAATTAAATACAGGTTTGACATAGAGGTGCACTTCCTGTTATAAGGTGACTGTACACCTAACTATTTAATTTAACCATTATTTACAGAAAAGGGCAATATGATCCTGTGATCATCAATCCATTTGGAGCAAAACTGATCACTTTCATTGAAATTCTGCTGATTTTTTTGGAGAGAAAATCTAATTATAGGAAAGTAGATAGATTGATATGATTTCTAAAGAAGTATTAAACCCTTAGCCCACGTTCACACTGGGGCTGCGGGAGTGAAGCCTGCGAGTTCAGCTGAACTCGCACAATTTCACTCCTGCTGGCAGTCCCGATTTCAGCCGCGATTTCAGACATCTGAAACAGATGTCAATGTAAATCGCGGCTGAAATTGCAAAAAGTAGTACAGAAACTACTTTTTGTAATCGGTGCAGCGCCGCAGATGCGGCGTCGCATAGATTAGGACGGTGCCATTGCCCGCAATTTGCGGCAAATTTCGCCGATTTGACATGCGATTTGACATGTCAAATCGCATGTCAAATCGCACCAGTGTGAACCAGGGCTTAGGGTTTTAAAATTAGTCGAACACATTAAGCACAATAAAAAAGAAAAAAAAAAGCATTCCCCAGTAGAATACTTGGAAAAAGTCTTACCATAGCATTTGCAGTTGAAAATTTTCAATGTTGCTGTCTCCTGCTCTCTCAGTGTTGTTTCCCTGAATGTCCAGTCTTCACAGGAAAGAGTTAACAGTGGACAGTGCAGTCTTCAGCCAGTCTGTAATATGAGGGTGAGGGAGTCTAGTCTTTGGGGCTTTGTGTTTCTATTGATGCACACAGTGTAGGGAGACACGGCTCCAATCCCTGCATGCAAGGGTGTCTCCATAGGATGCTACAAGACAAAGGAGTCACCCCGAAAATACAAATCTTAGTCAGTGGTCATGGCACCAGCTCAAAGTGGAATATATGCTGAAAGTGCTTTAAAAAATGAGAGTTTAATAGCACTTTGATTGCACAGTGCATCAAATGATCTTTTCGATCTTCCAACTGTACTTTTCCCCCCGAACACTGTTAAACACAATAAAAAGTAATAAAAAAAGTAGTAAAAAAGTAAAAAAAAATAAAAGAGATTTAAACAAGTATTTTATTAAAACCACTTGCCGACCGACGAACAGCAAATTTACTGCAGGTCTGCGGCTTGAGTAAGCATCATAATGTTTCAGTACATCACATAGCTCATGCGCACTGGAGTGCACCTTGGGGCCCGAAGTGCTGCGATCTGAGCCAGTTGTTTCCACTGGACACAGCATTTTGCGGTGCTCGATATCAGGCCCCTTTGAGGGGCCCAGATACCAAGTGATTGCTGTGTGAGCACATGATACCTAGTAAACAACATTCATGAACGTAATCCATTCATGACATCATTGTTTACTACTGCGTGTGATCTGTGATTGGTCACCAGTGATCACATGATACCTGGGCGAATCACAGCACCATGTGATAGCTATGGCTAATCACAGCACCACAATAGTAAACAATGAGTCATGAATTAAAGACATTCATGACAGTTCAAACAATTGCTGTTACAATGATCATCACTATAACAAGCAATCACAGTGTAAAAACAACAAAAAAATAAAAAATCACCTCCCAGAATAGTACAATGTCACTTTGGTGAAGCTGAACTACTCTGATAAGAGTATGTAATAAAAAAGTTTTTTTTTTTTTTTTTTAATAAATCAAAAAAAAATTAAAAAAAAAAATAAATAAATATATATATATATATATATTTACATACTGTCACCAGTCAGTATACCTGATCACCACCACACCAATCAAAGTTGTGAAAACAAAAACACATTTTATTTAATTTCTTTATTTAGCAAAGAATTATGACAAAAAAATCACAGCTTCAAAAAACTTTCCTTGCCTCTTACTAAATACCTTGGACACTTTCCAAAAAGGGGTAATTTGGGGAATATATGTACTAGCATTTTAGGGCCTCAAGAAATTAAATAGGCTGCCAGTACCTTTTTCGAATCTATTTACCATAGTTTGTTGACTATATAACTTTCATGAAGAGTAAATAATATACACCAATTTAGGTTATTTTTACCAAAGATCTGTGGCAGACTATATATTGGCCTTAATATTTGAGGAAAGATTATTTGTTTGCAAAATTTTATAACAGAAACCAGGAAAACATGTTTTTTTAAATATTCTGTATTTTCTCATTTATACAACAAACCCCCCCGCCCCCCCAAAAAAAACAGTGGTTATTAAATACCACCAAACAGTGGCGGCTTGTCCATTAGGGGTGCACAAGCTTGCCCCCCCCATACATGCGTCTGATCTACATGCATCAGCTTCCAGGTTTTAGCCCACGTTCACACTGGGGCTGCGGGAGTGAAGCCTGCGAGTTCAGCTGAACTCGCACGATTTCACTCCCGCTGGCAGTCCCAATTTCAGCCACGATTTCAAAGACATCTGGAACAGATGTTAATGTAAATCGCGGCTGAAATCGCAAAAAGTAGTACAGAAACTACTTTTTGAAATCGGTGCAGCGCCGCAGATGCGGCGTCGCACCGATTAGGACGGTGCCATTGCCGGCAATTTGCGGTAAATATCGCCGATTTGACATGCGATTTGACATGTCAAATCGCATGTCAAATCGCACCAGTGTGAACCAGGGCTTACTGTCAAAGGTTAATTGAACAAGCTGAAGTTAGAAGCTGATTGGCTACCATGCACAGCTGCACCAGATTCTGTGTGCTCCAGTTTTAGTAAATCAACCCCATTGTGTTGTGATTGTATGTGGTTAGTGACTGGAATGAAAGTATTAGGTATTTGAATCCCTTTTTTTTGTGTGCCTTTATTTATGTTGTTCTCAATGTTTACATGCAGACCAGCTGTCCAGCAAAAGTGACACGCTAAGCTTACATGTGCAGCAGTCTCTACGGTGGATCACGTTTCAGAGGTCAGTAAAGCAGCGGCTTGCAGGCATTTGGGAGGGGATATTGCCACCTGAATGCCTGTTTTTTCTTTGGCTGTTCTTTTGCCAAAGTGGTATTTTGAATGGAAATGCCATGCTGCAACCATGAACCAAGTGTTTGGCTTGCAGCTGCGGCACAGTCCCATTGACAGCAATGAATGAGTTTGACAGGCAGTGCCACCTGTCAAACTCGAGAAGCCACAACATTTTTGCTTCTACTGCAAAGCATCATGGCCATGGGATGTGTAGAGCCCCTTCCATCTGTATGTTATCTTTTAGGTAGGTGGCTGGGGGCAGTAAAACCATGGCTCAAACTCCTGTTTTTATCATCATGTAAAGAAGACCTCATTAAGATTGGGGAAAAAAATTATAAAAATGCCCGAGGCTACTTACAAAGTTTAAAAATAGGTAAACCCATAGCCGTGCACCCTGGATCAATAATTAACAACAATTTAATAATTAGAGCAGCTCGTAGTGAGACCAATGGTCTGATATGTAAAAATAAACTTAATGCTAAAATTCCATACCGCGCTCATAAAGCATATAAATAAGTAAAATAAACAATAAGTCCATAAACCACCACCAAATCTTTAATCCAAGTGAAAAAATTGGTATATGATCTCTGTGAAAAAAGTGCCATCTTCCATCGATAATCAAGCAGACATCCTACTCGCCGGACCAAATTGACACCCATTACAGGTAGTCATAAAGCGTGGTATAACAATAGAGGTGTGTCCTCAATGGTGATACAGTCCCAAATATTGTTGATCCGCCAAACAACGATGAGGAGAGAAGAAACTCCTCATAGTGTAATATAAAAAAACAAGTATCACTTACAGTTAGGTATATTGAAATCAGGCCAAACAGGAATGAACGAGTAGGTACGCTGTTTGCGTTCCACCTTCTTTCCAGACAAAGACAAAGAAGGTGGAAGTGACGGGTCACGCGCACTAACTGATCAGACGCGTTTCATGTCTGACGTCATCAGGGGCCGTACAATATACATACAATATTTAGGACCGTATCATCATTGAGGACACATCTCTTGGTGGGGAGAGTGCATGTGATCAGCATGTAATCAGCACAGGGCCAATCAGCACTGTCCAGATGAAAATTCAGGGGTCATGCACATTTTATGTATGCGCTTTTAATCCTGACCCCCTATATGTGTACAATCAGAACTGATTTTTTTTTCTTGCTTGTTCATAGTACCAGCAAAAAAAAATGCTGTTCCTCTGAAAAACGATCCATGCTCAGATCGCTTTTTTTTAGATGCATTTGACAGCCGGTAAAGAGGCCTCCTGACCGCCTATTTTTACCCCTTAAATGCATAATCACTGTGCTGCAACGGCATGCAATGCACACAGTTGCAGAGTGGTTGCAGTGCAGCCCCATTCACCTAGGGGTATACTTCAAGGGTGCCCTGACTGCAAAAAGATTGAGAAACACTGGCATAGAGGAACCGATCTCTCCATTTTCCTCCTGGAGCCGCTGAATACCTGCAGGAGGGAGAGGAGGATAAGCAGGTGGAAATGGAGAAATTGGTTCCTTTATATGCAACCACCCACTTGCGACCATGCCATGTTGTTCCGCCCTGTCCGGGGGTAAGGGGGGCCCTTCACGGTTTCTTGCATCGGGGCCCTGAAGGTTCTATTTACGCCACTGATGAGAGCACATCTGTGGGGATCAACCAGATGACCCAACATACACATGTCAGAAGCTTTGTTGGAAGCCCTTGACACTTGGGCTGGTCTTAGCTATTCAATAAAAATCAAGTTGTGTTGCTGCACTGTGCATCAACATGTCAGCATAACCTGCAGTGTTCAAGGGTTGCATCATGTGAACCCTGAAAATCAAGAAGCCAAAGACCTTGAACCTGGAAGAAGACCTAAAGAAGATGAAAGTGCTGGCAAAGGACTGAGCACTGACATTGCAGAGCTGGAAGGGATTGCTTTAACCGCTTGCCGACCGCTGCATGACGATATACGTCGGCAGAATGGCACGGCTGCGCAAAGGGATGTACCTGCACGTCCCCTTTAAATCGCGGCATAGTGGGCGCGCGTGCGCCGACGCGTGCTCTGTGAGTGTGACCGCGGGTCCCGCGGAGTCTATGTCCGCCGGGGGCCCGCGATCGTGTCACAGAGCTGCAGAACGGGGCATGTCCCTGTTCTGCCTAGTGACAGGACAGAGATCTACTGCTCCCTGTCATCGGGAGCAGTGATCACTGTCATGTCACTTGTAGCCCAGCCCCCCCACAGTTAGAATCACTCCCTAGGACATACTTAACCCCTTCATCACCCCCTAGTGTTTAACCCCCTTCCCTGCCAGTGTCATTTACACAGTAATCAGTGCATTTTTATAGCACTGATCGCTGTATAACTGACAATGGACCCAAAATAGCGTCAAAAGTGTCCGATGTGTCCACCATAATGTCGCAGTCACGATAAAAATTGCAGCTCGCCGCCATTACTAATAAATGTAATTAATTAAAAAAATGCCATAAATCTATCCCCTATTTTGTAGACGCTGTAAATTTTTGCGCAAACCAATCAATATACGCTTATTGCGATTTTTTTACCAAACATATAAGGAAAAAATTTTTTTTTTTATATATTTTTTGGGCATATTTATTATAGCAAAAAGTAAAAAATATTATTTTATTTTCAAAATTGACGCTCTTTTTTTGTTTATAGCGCAAAAAAAAAATATGCAGAGATGATCAAATACCACCAAAAGAAAGCTCTATTTGTAGGAAAAAAAGGACGTCAATTTTGTTTATGTGCAACGTCGCAATTGTCAGTTAAAGCGACGCAGTGCCGAATCTCAAAAAATGGCCCGGTCATTGGGCAGCCAAATCTTCTGGGGCTGAAGTGGTTAAGGTAAGTATTCCATAATGTGCTAATATGCTGTGTATACCAGCACATTATGGCAAAAAACTCCTGGGGGACCAAAAATGTTAATTTGGTTTGGCGATGTAGTTCCGCTTTAAGCTAATTTGATGTACAAAATTGTGTTTTGTATAAGATATCTGTAGCATGTACCAGTCCAATGAAATAGCACTAGGAATAAAGTTTAGGAATTTATTGTAGCGTAAAAGAATACCAAAATTTTACTTAGTAATCCTAAAATCTCAAGAATCTTGGAAACAAAAAGGAAATCGCAGAAAAACAACTGTCAGTAGAAAACAGACTGAAACTGATTAAACACAATTGTAATTCAATAGTACAAAAATGGGGAACAATTATTATTATCCAGGTATCGGGTGATATGCAGTGTGTATTTAGGTTTTGTGCTGCCCTAGGCCTTACTAAACTCGTGCAACCCTTAATTTAAATATGATCCACCCCTTCCTGTCAAGGTCACAGCCCTTCCTGTTTAAGACCTGCACTGAAATTTTCCAGTGGGGACACTAGTTCTGAGGGCCTGGGGGGGGGGGATTCCCTTAGTCTGCAGTGATTTCCTCTCACTTCCTGTTTGGCTATGGGGCAGGAAATTAAGGGAAATGAACGGATGGCAAAAACAAACAAATGAACAGGGGCTATAACCATCCCTTATGCCCTGTACACACGATCGGAATTTCCGATGGGATAAAATCCGATGTCATTTTCCGTCTGAATTTTGTTCAAGCTGTCTTCCATCAGTCTTGCATACACACTGTCAGACAAAATTCTGACCTTCCAAAATGCGGTGACGTACAACACTACAACGAGCCGAGAAAAATGAAGTTCAATGCTTCAGAGCATGCGTCGACTTGATTCTTAGCATGCGTGGATTTTTCTCCGACGGAGTTCCACACAGACGATCAGAATTTCCCATAGGATTTTTTTCCATCGGAAAAAAAAAAAACATGTTCTATTTCTAAACTCTGACGGAAAAAAGTCAGATGGGGCCCCCACACGGTCGGAATATCTGATGAAAAAACTCTGTCGGACTTTTTCATCGGAAATTCCGATCGTGTGTATGCGGCATGACTCTATCCAAAATGGAAAAAAAAAGTGTTGCCTATAGTTCTACTTTAAGCACAAATTACTGCTTAATTTATGAAGGACTTAGAGGATATAACCATGAGAGTGGTGCAGCAGAAAACATATAGCATAGTGATGAAGGTAAGTGGTCCAGGCAGTGAGCAAAGGAAGGATTGGGGTCAGGAACAAATAAATCTATCTGTTTATTTTTCTCATCAGCAATCAACAGAAATAAAATTAAGATTCCTTAATATGTACAACTGACACAAGCAAATGATTGCAGGAGAGTTCTTCTACCTACCCGCCAGGTATAGGTGACCATGTCAGTGTCCCTTGTGTCCGCACCATCCCTATCAAACCGGCAGCAGTACGACCGCTTTATGGGGGCACCAGACCGATTTGTCTTGCGGCCCAGTTTAAGTCATAAGACTGGCGCTACACTAAAAGTGTAGTGCAAGCCGGCGGGGACTCTTTTCATGCTACCCCCCTGCAAAGTGCTGCCCTAGGCCTGGGCCTTGTTGGCCTAGGCCAAGATACAGCGTTGGTGATATGTATAAAAACTCCTAAGCCCCGTACACACGGTCGGACATTTGCTCAACAAACTTAATTTTGAGCAAGTTGGACCAACAATCCGACCGTACGCTCCATCGGACAAACTTTTTTTGCTTTTTTCTTATTTTCATCGGACAAAAGTTGGGTCTGCAAACGGACAAACTTTTGCCCAACAAAAGTCCGATGGAGCAAAGTCCGACCGTGTGTACAGAAAACCATCGGACTTTTGTCCGATGGACAAAACAACTAATATTAAAATCAACCAACAATAGCAGAAGTTGACCAAAGGGTGGCGGTAAAGAGCAGAAAAGAGCAGAAAAACCACGTGATGTTGCAAAAAGTTTTGGGAAAGTTTGCAGAAAAGTCCGAGCATGTGTATGCTATGGGTGTTCCCGACCAACTCCGTTCGGACAAAAATCCATGGAAAAGTCCGATGGAAGTCCGACCGTGTGTACGAGGCTTTAGAGATGCCCCCTTTACATTTTGTTCTTGTGAATGAGTGTTTCTTGCTTAAGCTTGTTCTGGAGCTCCTTCCTTTAGCTCGTCAGATGTTAATTTTTTACTATTATTTTAATGGCAAGTTCATGTTCAAAAGAGTCCAGCAAGCCTGCATTCAAAGCATTCTTCCAGTATATCTAGAGCCAAAAAGTTTTTCGTTAGTTTTGGATAGAAAGAAGAAGGGTTAGAAACCCTATCAACTTTTTATTCCAGTTTGTGGAGATTTGCTTTGTCTGTTTGTCCTAGTAACTATCAACACCTACATTTAGAGTAAGGGCAACATCCAAAAAGTTGAGTTTTCACCAAAACAAGGAAAGAGGGTAAATCTTGCAATGGGAGCACTTGTTTCACCGACAACTTTCCAAGGTGGGGATTTCCCTCACTTTGGAAAATACTTCTTCTTATTTCCTGTTATGCTTCCAGGTCAGGTAGGTAATAGGGGTGAAATATGGGTTTATTATTACCATTGCTTTGAGGTGAAACCTGAATGTTTGAGGTTTATGGCCATGAATTAACAAGGGAATTCACCAGACCCAATTCTTTGTATCTTTATAACACTGCTCGGCCTTTGGACTTAGATCTGTTGGCCTAAAAGGTCTAACAAGGTTGTTTTTTTTTTGGATAAGCCAGCCCCTAACTATAAAGAGGGGGGGGGGTCACAGCAGCCATTTTGACAAAGTGCTTTATCTGCGATAGGGAAAGCATCGGGAATGCTGCTGACAAATTGCATAGAGAGAGTCTAGTGTGGGGAATGTAGGCACTTTTAGGACTGTTAAAGTAGACGTAACCCCCTACTTAAAGAGGAACTGCAGTCTGCTCACATAATTTGTAATAAAAACATCTTTGTTATTCTGAAGCTTCCCTCCAACCAATTGGCATATTATTTTATATATTCTGTGATTCTGTACTTGCCAAATATGCTGCATAAATCTCCCTCCACTGAGTCTGGCTGCATCCATTCTAACTGTGGGCAGCTGAAGCTGCTGCCTGTTCACTTCCTGGATTTACACAGACAGTGGCACACCTCCAGCTCTGCAGCTCTCATTAGCCCTCTTATGACTCATCCCCCCTACCTTCCTGGCATACTCTCATGAGAGTGAGAGAGAGAGCTGTGCATGATGTCATAAGCTTATGCTAATGACCAGACAAGAAACAGGAAGTGGGCTGTTTAACCACTTCAATACCATGCACTTATGCACCTTCCCGCCCAGACCAATTTTCAGCTTTCAGTACTCTCACACTTTGAATGACAATTACTTAGTCATGCTACACTGTATCCAAACAAAATTTTTATCATTTTCTTCTCACAAATAGAGCTTTCTTTTGGTGGTATTTAATCGCCACTGGGTTTTTTATTTTTTGCGATATAAGCAAAAAAACAGCAATTTTTTTTAAAAAAAACCCCTTTTTTTTAGTTTCTATTGTAAAATTTTGCAAATAAGTAATTTTTCTTCATAAATTTGTGCCAAAATGTATACTGCTACACATCTTTGGTAAAATGAACCCAAATTAGTGTATATTATTTGGTCTTTGTGAAAGTTATAGAGTCTACAAACTATGGTGGCAATCACTGAAAATTTATCACATCTGATCACGCCTGATGTACTGAAGGGATATCTCATTTCTTGAGACACTAACAAGCGAGGAAAGTACAAATACCCCAAAATTACCCCTTTTTGGAAAGTAGACAGTCCAAGGTATTTACTAAGAGGCGTGGTGAGTTTTTTGAAGTTGTATTTTTTTCCCACAATTCTTGGGAAAATTTAATTTTTTTTTTTTTTTTTTTTACACAAACTGGTCATATTAACAATTTTTTTCTCTCACACAGCATATGCATAGATGCAACTACACCCCAAAATCCATTCTGCTACTCCTCCTGAGTGTAGCGATACCACATGTGTGAGACTTTTACACAGCCTGGCCACATACAGAGGCCCAACATTGAAGTAGCACTTTCAGGCGTTCTACAAGCATAAATCGCACATATCCTTTCTCAACCACCTATTACACTTTTGAAGGCCCTGGAGCACCAGGACAATGGAATTTTCCACAAAATGACCCCATTTTGGAAAGCACACACCCCAACGTATAATCTATGAAGCATTATGAGTCTTTTGAACGGTTCATTTTTTTCCAGAAGGTTTTGGAAAATGTGGAGAAAAAATGAAAATGCATTTTTTTTACACAAAGTTGTCCATTTATAAGATATTTCTAACGCATAGCATATACATAGCAAAAATGACACCCCAAAATGCATTCTGCTACTCCTCCTGAGTATAGCGATACCACATGTGTGAGACTTTTACACAGCCTGGCCATATACAGAGGCCCAACATTGAAGTAGCACTTTCAGGCGTTCTACAAGCATAAATCGCACATATCCTTTCTCAACCACCTATTACACTTTTGAAGGCCCTGGAGCACCAGGACAATGGAATTTTCCACAAAATGACCCCATTTTGGAAAGCACACACCCCAACGTATAATCTATGAAGCATTATGAGTCTTTTGAACGGTTCATTTTTTTCCAGAAGGTTTTGGAAAATGTGGAGAAAAAATGAAAATGCATTTTTTTTACACAAAGTTGTCCATTTATAAGATATTTCTAACGCATAGCATATACATAGCAAAAATGACACCCCAAAATGCATTCTGCTACTCCTCCTGAGTATAGCGATACCACATGTGTGAGACTTTTACACAGCCTGGCCATATACAGAGGCCCAACATTGAAGTAGCACTTTCAGGCGTTCTACAAGCATAAATCGCACATATCCTTTCTCAACCACCTATTACAATTATGAAGGCCCTGGAGCACCAGGACAATAGAATTTTCCACAAAATGACCCCATTTTGGAAAGCACACACCCCAACGTATAATCTATGAAGCATTATGAGTCTTTTGAACGGTTCATTTTTTTCCAGAAGGTTTTGGAAAATGTGGAGAAAAAATGAAAATGCATTTTTTTTACACAAAGTTGTCCATTTATAAGATATTTCTAACGCATAGCATATACATAGCAAAAATAACACCCCAAAATGCATTCTTCTACTCCTCCTGAGTATAGAGATACCACATGTGTGAGACTTTTACACAGCCTGGCCATATACAGAGGCCCAACATTGAAGTAGCACTTTCAGGCGTTCTACAAGCATAAATCGCACATATCCTTTCTCAACCACCTATTACAATTTTGAAGGCCCTGGAGCACCAGGACAATAGAATTTTCCACAAAATGACCCCATTTTGGAAAGCACACACCCCAACGTATAATCTATGAAGCATTATGAGTCTTTTGAACGGTTCATTTTTTTCCAGAAGGTTTTGGAAAATGTGGAGAAAAAATGAAAATGCATTTTTTTTACACAAAGTTGTCCATTTATAAGATATTTCTAACGCATAGCATATACATAGCAAAAATGACACCCCAAAATGCATTCTGCTACTCCTCCTGAGTATAGCGATACCACATGTGTGAGACTTTTACACAGCCTGGCCATATACAGAGGCCCAACATTGAAGTAGCCCTTTCAGGCGTTCTACAAGCATAAATCGCACATATCCTTTCTCAACCACCTATTACAATTTTGAAGGCCCTGGAGCACCAGGACAATAGAATTTTCCACAAAATGACCCCATTTTGGAAAGCACACACCCCAACGTATAATCTATGAAGCATTATGAGTCTTTTGAACGGTTCATTTTTTCCAGAAGGTTTTGGAAAATGTGGAGAAAAAATGAAAATGCATTTTTTTTACACAAAGTTGTCCATTTATAAGATATTTCTAACGCATAGCATATACATAGCAAAAATAACACCCCAAAATGCATTCTGCTACTCCTCCTGAGTATAGCGAAACCCATGTGTGAGACTTTTACACAGCCTGGCCATATACAGAGGCCCAACATTGAAGTAGCACTTTCAGGCGTTCTACAAGCATAAATCGCACATATCCTTTCTCAACCACCTATTACAATTTTGAAGGCCCTGGAGCACCAGGACAATAGAATTTTCCACAAAATGACCCCATTTTTGAAAGCACACACCCCAACGTATAATCTATGAGGCATTATGAGTCTTTTGAATGGTTCATTTTTTTCCAGAAGGTTTTGGAAAATGTGGAGAAAAAATTAAAATGCATTTTTTTTACACAAAGTTGTCAATTTATAAGATATTTCTAACACATAATATGTACATAGCAAAAATGACACCCCAAAATGCATTCTGCTACTCCTCCTGAGTATGGCGATACCACATGTTTGAGACTTTTACACAGCCTGGCCACATACAGAGGCCCAACATCCAAGTAGCACCTCCAGGCATTCTAGCAGCATTAATTGCACATATCATTTTCTGACTACCGATCACATTTTTGAAGGCCCTTCATATATCTAACACATAGCAGGTACATACCAAATAACAAAAGATTACCTGTGGTTTTAGAAGTGCAGTGGTCCACAGAGGAGAGCATCGGTCCAGGCAGCAGGCAGGGATGAGGTCAGCGACAGCAAAAGCAATCATCCAGGCAGCAGGCAGGAATACTGTCCATAGTTCGCACAGGCAGAGATACTGTCAGCACAGCCAGAGCACAGCCAAAGCACAGGTCCAGGTAGCAGGCAGAGGTGTCCCGGCAGAAATGCTGTCCAAAGTCAGTAGAGGCAGCAGGCAGATATATGGTCAACACAGCCAAAGTATTGGTCCAAGCAGCAGGAAGAAACATGGTCCATAATGTCATGGGTCATTACAGGCAGTAATATGGTCAGCACAGCCAAATTATTGGTCCAGGCAGCAGGAAGGACCATCAAGCTTAGGGCCAGGGGGACAGGGGTAGAGGCTTCTCCCACCCAAATCGCTTTGAAGCCTCCGGGCAACCAGACCCTGTTCTTGGAGCACAGAAAACGAAAAACTGGTTTTCTCTACTCAGAACGCTATTCTGAAGCCCCTCACATATGTGAGACCCCTGTGTACTAAAAGTAGATGGCCAAAAGATCAGTCCAAGTGGCAGGCAAAAACATGGTCGATTAACAGGCCAAGGTCGGTACACGTGGAAGTCAGAAACGTGGTTTAAATCGGCAGGCAGAGGCATCGTCGGTAAACAGGCCAGGGTCAGTTAATTAACATGGAAGGTAGTTAGTAACATGGTAGCAGGCAAATAGGGAAATGGCAGTCTGTTAATAATAAGGGGAACTAATGGATGTATGATAATTTTTGAAGCAATTTCCGATGCACAGGCCAGGTTGGGAGGGACAATCGGGACAATAATAGCTGGTGTCTCTTCTTACTCCTCCTCTGCTGCATACACGGCATTTCTTTTGGCGTCTTCTTCCAGATTCTGTGGGGGGGATGCTAAAGGGATAGTGTCGCTCGTGAAGCCGACTCACACTATCAGAGTGAATGCTTCCTGGGGCGGGATCTTGTTGGTAAATGAGGGCATCGATGATATCTTCGATATATTGGAGGTAGTGGAGTCGGTGATTTTGAGTTGCTTTTTGGTAGCAGACAAACAAATTAAAAAGGGCCATGTGAAACAGGTGAAACGCAACTTTTTTGTGCCAATAATGGGACTTTCTGGTTGATAAGTAGGGCTGTAGCATCTGGTCGTTTAAATCCACCCCCCCCATGTACAAATTGTAGTCGTGGACACATTCAGGCTTTACAATGGAGCCGCGTCTTCTTGGGATCTCCACCATGGTGTCATTGTGGATCGTAGAGAGGATGTGGACATCTTTCTTGTCCCTCCACTTCATGGCCAACACCTTCTCGTTCCTCATGGATGCCGATTCTCCAGGTCGCAATTTTTTTGTCAATAAATTTTGTGGGAATCCCTTCCGGGTTTTTTTGAAGGTACCGCAGGCCGGGGTTTGTTTACTGTAAAGGTGGCGAAAAAGGGGCAGGCTGGTATAATAATTATCAACATATAAATGGTAACCTTTTCCGAACAGGGGGTATGCCAACTCCCAGACAATTTTCCCACTGGTTCCAATATATGTGGGGCAATCACGGGGCTGGAGCTGGGAGTCTTTGCCTTCGTAGATCCTGAATTTGCAGACGTATCCAGTGGCTCGATCACATAATTTATTTAATTTTAACCCATACCTGGCTCTCTTGCTTGGTATGTACTGCTTGAACTGCAGTCGGCCGGTGAAATGTACGAGGGACTCGTCCACACAAATTTTTTGGTCTGGGATGAAAACTTCTTCAAATCGCTGGGAAAAGGCATTGATTAGGGGGGTATCTTGTACAATTTGTCGTAGTTGGGATGATCTCGGGGAGGGCACTGTGAATTGTCATTGAAGTGGAGAAAGCGCATAATCATGTCGTATCTTTTCCTGGACATGACAGCGGAATATATGGGCATGTGTTGGATGGGGCGTTTGGACCAATATGAATGGACTTCGTTCTTTTTTGTAAGCCCCATATTGAACATAAGGCCCAAAAATAATTTAAATTCCTCCAATGTTAGACGCCGCCACTGGAACATGCGGGCGTAGGAAGAATCGGGGTTGGCAGCAATAAATTGGGATGCATACAGATTCGTTTGATCCACTATATTCTGCAGCAAATCTTGTGGGAAAAATAAACAAAAATAATAAAATTTAGAAAAATTTGTAGTGTCGGGCTGCACACCTGGCTGTGCGGTGAAAGGGGGGATGATAGCGGATCCTGAGTTGGCAGGCAACCATAAGGGGTTTGCCAGGGCATCGGGAAGGTAGGATTGGGGCTGGATTCTTCGGGTTGGGCGTGCATTTCCATTGCTTGTACTGGGCTCCTCTTCCTGGGGTATGGCGCTGCTGGTGGTGGGCAGTTCTCCTGATCTTGGTGCTGATCTTGGTGCTGATCTTGGTGCCGATCGCATTCTTTTGGGAGGGACGGTTTCCTCCGGGGACTCGGACTCTGAGCCACTATCCTCCACTGGCTCGTATTCCGAACCAGAATCGGATAATGGGAACTCCCCGCTGCTCTCATCATCCGACATGGCAAGAATGGCATATGCCTCCTCAGGTGTGTAAACCCTTTGGGACATTATGGCAGTGCTTATTGGTGGGCCTGTGTAATGGTACTGCTGGTGGTAGTGGTGGCGGTCTGTGTGGTAGTACCGATGGAGGTATTAGTGGTGGGCCTGTGTGGTGGTACCGATGGCGGTATGGGTTGTGGTGGTACCAATGGCGGTACAGGTGGAGGTGGTACCGATGGCGGTACGGGTGGTGGTGGTGGCGGCGGTACCGATGGCGGTACAGGTGGCAGTACGGGTGGTGGTGGTAGCGATGGCGGTATGGGTGGTGGTGGTACCGATGGCGGTACAGGTGGTGGTGGTACCGATGGCGGTACAGGTGGTGGTGGTACGGGTGGTGATGGTACCGATGGCGGTACAGGTGGTGGTACAGGTGGTGGTGGCACTACCGACGGTGGTACGGGTGGTGGTACTGGTGGTGGTACCGATGGCGGCACTAGTGGTGATACTGGTAGTGGGCCTGTGTGGCAGTATAGATGCTGGGCCTGGTGGCGGTACTGGTGGTGGTACTGGTACCGATGGCGGTACTGGTAGCCTGTGTGGCGGTGCCAATGGCGGTACCGATGGAGGTGGGCCTGTGACAGATGATTGACAGATGGGCTGATTGATTGACAGATGGGCTGATTGATTGATTGACAGATGGGTTGATTGATTGACAGATGGGGTGATTGATTGACAGGTGGGGTGATTGATTGACAGATCGGCTGATTGATTGACAGATGGGCTGATTGATTGACAGATGGGCTGATTGACAGATGGGCTGATTGACAGATGGGCTGATTGGCCGGGCTGATTGATGTGCTGGGCTGTGTGACAGGTCCTCTTTATGGGGGGGGCGTGTTGTGCACTGTAAACTTATGTAGACAAACTACACTGAGCTAACTTACTGATCTCTTCTCTCTCCTCACAGATCGGTGTGTGAGGAGAGAGCAGGGATCAGGTAGTAACTCCTGTGGAGTTTGTTTACATTTGTGACCGGCTGTGATTGGACACAGCCGGTCACGTGGTAAACAGCCAATTTATTGGCTGTTTACTCTGATCGGGGACGCGCTGTGTCCAAGGGACACTCGCCTTCCCCGATCCCCGCTCTGCAAGCCTGTGGCGGCGCGCACGGAGCGCCGCCGAGTTTGTTTTGACAGGTGATCGGCTGTGACTTTGACACAGCCGATCACATGGTAAACAGCCAATGAAATTGGCTGTTTACCGTGATCGGGGAAGCGCTGTGTCCGAGGGACACATGCCGTCCCCGATCACCGCGCTGCGCGCCCCCGCGGGCGCGCGCAAGGCATTATCCTGCAGGACGTCATATGACGTCCAATATCGATATTGCAACCACTTCCCGGACGTCAATTCGCTATTGACTGGGCGGGAAGTGGTTAAGGTATTTACTGGCAGAAAAAAAATGTTTTACTATCCAAAGTTAAAACAAAAAGGGCAGAAGATTTAATAGATGGAAAGATGAAAAAATTACCGAAGTTCCACTTTAATGTCACGTAGGTAGCAAAATGTTGTGTATCTTTAAAAATTGGGTGGCTGTTTTTCTTCTTGCAGTGTAACCATGAGAACCTCCTGGAAGGCACTGGAGACGAAGCCTTCTGTGGGAGCAACTGTAAGGCACTGTCACCAGTTTCTCAGAAAACGAGAAGCTGAAAAACATAACTTAATTTTTAGCAAAATAATGATGTAAATGTATTTTCTATTCAGCATGCAGAGCTCATGCACATGTTTTTTTTTTCTTTTTTTTTTTTGGGGGAAAGGTCTGCTCTAATGCTGCTAACTTCCTGCAACCTCTTTACAACCTATAGAAACATGGAAAAGTAATGGCATAAAAAGACAGAGTAGTCCATAGACTCTGCCCATTTTTTGTTTTGTTTTGTTTTGTTCTTTTCGTTAACTTTATTGTCTGACTATAGATCTATATTTTTCCCAAGCATGTTTGAAGCCATTTGCTGTTGACTGTCACACTACCTCTGTTGGTAGTTTATTTCAAGCATCAATTACCCTTTCAGTAAAATACTACTTTCTAAGATTAGTTTTGAACTTTCCTCCAGCTAGTATGAGGTCATGTCCCTGTGTTTTTGATTTTGGTTTTATATTGAAAAAACTGCCCTCCTGAACCTTATTCACCCCCTTGATGTATTTAAAATTTTCAATCATGTTTCCCCTTTCCCTTCTTTCCTCCAGTCTGTACATATTAAGTTCCCGCAAGTCGCTCTTAATATGTTTTACCCCCCAAACCTTTCACCATTTTTGTTACCAATCTCTTGACTTGTTCTATCTTATCACTGGTTCTCTCTTATCCATGTCTATACTCAGTTCTTTGACCAGACTGATGTGGGAAAAGGCTTAAATGCAAGGAAGTCATTTTGTTATGCTAAAAAAAGCATACTGTCCTATAGACAGAAATGACAAGCAACAAGATGGTAGTTTACCATATCTATGTAGAATAGCCAAAACACAAACAAAGCAAGTGTGTTTTCGAGAATAAAAATGACAGTGTACAGTAGTATGACAGAAACCTTTGTGAAAAAACAGATCAGAGCTATTGGTATGTCTTTAACACCCAGCAATCAATTTTTTTTAATTTAAAGCCTTTTCAGCACTGCTCATGTTTCCGTTATCAGGGCAAAAATTATAATACAAAAATTCAAAATATAAAGACATGGAGTTGGAAGAAGAGGAGAAGGAAGAGGAGAAGAAGCATGGAGAAGAGGACTAAAGGATAGAGGTGGGGAGGAGGTAGCGGTCAAAATACTCTACTTGGAAACTACCACTTGCATTTGCCTTTTATTTTAATTTTTTTACATGGATGTTTCTTTGGATGGTCCTGATTTTGGAGGCCTGCTTATAACTTTAGGATTCTACATGTAGTTTTTGCTGCTGCCTCACCTGACTGTAGGATACCTGCCCTCTCTTTGCTTTCACTTGTCCATCCCCCTGCGTGCAGCCTAAACCATAGATTTTTCCCCCTGAAACCTTATATCATTACAGTGCCGGAGCAACAGAATATGCCAGTAGAGATGACAGTTACTGGTAATGGTGGAAAGTATAATTTATTTATTTAAGGGCCGCAAAATAATTAGTCTGTAGCATCAGCAGAAGTTTTTTTTTAGTCATTGGTAATGCAAGACTGGGTTACTTTAAATACATTGAGCTGGTTCACATTATCAGAATTCCCCTTTCCTTAACAAAAACTCCTGCTGAGCTAAAGGGCCTCCCAAACAGCAGAGCGGATGTGGGGCAAACCATAAGCACCAAAGTATCCTGTGCAAAACATGTGCTCCTGCCATGTCTGGCTACTATGGTTTAAAAAGCTCTGATAAGCAGTACTGCAGCAGTCGTAACCACAACTACTACTTCTTTCAGGGATTCGAGGATTAGAGGCACGTTGGTCATGAGAGGGGATCTTGCCACCATCATAAGGAAATGCAGCAGAGGTTGTTGGTCCCCTCAAAGTGCTGCATTTTGGTCTTTATCTGGGACAATGGCAGTAGTTTGGCCAATTAACTTTCTATATCTAGAAGCCATTTGCCACACATGCATCTGCATGCTATTCTTATTAATCTCTGGCTGGCCCTGAAGTCTTCTCCTTATCATCCACCTGGTATGCCTCCAGTGCCTGACCTGTCAGGCCATGTTTCAGGAGGAACACAAGAGTACTAATCCCCACTTTGTTCTGGCTCACCATTTTGGTTACCTCTTCAAAATGTGCTACAAGCATCCTGAATGATGAGCCATTGATTTGGTAAAAAGAACTCCTGTTTCTCAGAGCCTGTCCTCATACCAAAATCACACAGGTACTCATTGATGGTGCAGTTGTGCACCTGCACCATGGTCAATGTCAAGTTGCATTTAATGAGGTGTCAAAGATGAGGCGATTTGCGAGGTATCACAGATGAGGCGATTAATTGCAACAACTGTAAAATTGAAATATCATTTACATATATTTCCCTTAGAGATTTCATTTTCATTTCTTTCATTTTTAGTGGCATGTTTTTCTTCTTATGCCGCGTACACACGGCCGTTTTTAATGTCATTGAAAAAAACTATGTTTTTCTCAACGTGATTCTTCTCAAGCCTGCCTTGCCTACACACTATTGTGAAAAAAAATGCTCGAGCAAAGCGCGGTGACGTACAACACGTTCGACAACACGTACGACGGCACTATAAAGGGGAAGTTCCATTTAGATGGTGCCACCCCTTGGGCTGCTTTTGCTGATTTCGTGTTACCGCGTGTTAGTAAAAGTTTGGTGAGAGACTATTCACACTTTTCAGTCTTCGTGCTTTAAAGATCGTTTTCTGGTGTTCAGTTTGTGCTTGTGGGTTCGTATCTGTCTTTCAGTGCTTGTAGTCAGTTCGTATCTGTTTTTTCAGTGTGTTCTTGTCCGCTCGTTACTGTTTTTCAGGTCGTTCTTCAGAGGCCTTGCTGTTCTTCAGTGCGTTCTTTTAGTTAGTTCTGATTAGACAACCGTTTTCTATCCATGTTGCAGGTACGTTTGTGTCGCCGAGATTGTGCTGTGCTTGGTGCTGGGATTGTTGCTTTATCCCAGCTCCGGTCCATGAACAGGGTGAGGAGGAGTTCATGGACCAAGAATTGGTTGCTCCAGCGGGACCAATTCTGCCACATGCCTCTGCTGCGGGAGATACAGGAGAATAACTCTGATGACTACAGGAATTTTCATAGGATGTCTGACCCCGTTTTTCAGCAGCTCTTGGCTTTGGTGTCCCCCTATATCACCAGGCAGGACACCGTTATGCGGGAAGCCATCACTGCTGAGCAGAGGCTAGTTTCTACATTGCACTACCTGGCAACAGGGAGAAGCTTGCAGGACCTCAAGTTCTCGACAGGCATCTCCCCCCAGGCTCTGGGCCTCATTATCCCAGAAACCTGTTCTGCCATAATCCAAGTCCTGCAGGAGGACTATATTAAGGTAAGTTTTGTCCTTTAACCTCACATTCTATGTATTTAATGCTTGCTAATGTATAGTATTTTTTTCAACAGTCCCTAATTACCATGATTGTAATATGCTGTGAATGTCCCCTTTGTCCCCATGCATGTTGTAAGCTTTTAATGCTCCTTTTTCGGCCTACATGCATATTTCCGATACCCAACCTCTCCAGCATTCTATCCTGGGCCCAAACACACCTAGCCTAGTCACTTCCCAATGTTTTTTGTCTGCTCCATTGTAGTGCTTGACCCCCCCCCCCCCCTAAAATGTGTTAATTTTTTTTTCAAATTCAGACAGAGTTCTAAACCCTTTATTTCTGAGGTCCCCAACTCATATCGAACCCCCCCATAAAATAATTTTATTGGTCCATTAGAGGGGGTGAGGAATCTGATTAGTGATCAATTTTTTTTGTCTTAAAATACTCCTTCAAATTAATGTTATACTGATGTTTTGGCAAGAATGTTTTGTGATAATCTGCTTGCAATGTTTATGTATCAAAGTATTATTATTTTTTTCTTGTTTAACTACACAGTTCCCTTCTATGCCACAGGAATTGCAGAATGTATCATCAGAGTTTTCACAGCGTTGGAACTTTCCCAACTGTGGAGGAGCCATTGATGGCAAGCACGTCTGCATCGTGCCACCACCCCGTTTGGGATCCTATTATTTTAATTATAAAGGGTTCCACAGTATCGTGCTGATGGCGGTGGTGTCTGCCAATTATGAATTCCTTTTTGTGGATGTGGGTAAATATGGGCGGATGTCTGATGGCTGAGTTTTTAGCAATTTGTGGGGAAATTCGTCATCAAACACTAAATCTAATGACAGCAACAATTCTGCAACTGAGCAAATTTCTGTGTTTTTGATTTGATTACATTATTGAATAATTTTTATTATTATTATATTATTATTTGTTATAATTATTTATAGTTATTTATTATATTATAATTTATGATTTTGTGTTTTAAACTTTATCATACCTGGGATGTCTACTAGACTCTTGTTTGGACAGATTTAAGTGAGTTATTTCTAAGAATTGCAGGCCTACAATATAAAATGCCAAATTTCCATGCAAAATAATTGTACCGCTTTCAGCACCTAAAATCTGACTGAATCATACCGCCAGGGAGGTTAAGGCAGAGTTCCAGCAAATATTTTTTTTAAAAGTCAGCAGCTACAAATACTGCAGCTGCTGACTTTTAAAATATGGACACTTACCTGTCCAGGGTGTCCGCAATGTCGGCACCTGAAGCCGATCTGTCCCTCGGCTCTCGGGTGCTGCCGCCTCCATCTTCGGTAAGGGAATCAGGAAGTGAAGCCTTGCGGCTTCACTTCCTGGTTCCCTACTGCGCATCTGAATGGTCCTGCTGTCTTCTGGGACCTGTGTGTCTCCCAGAAGACAGTGGGGGGGACAGAGGAGGGGCGGGACATGGCATAGATACTGCGGCTATCTATGCCCGGAAGTGGGTGCAAATACCTGCATTATACAGGTATCTGCCCCCCTCCCCCCTGAAAGGTGCCAAATGTGACACCGGAGGGGGGGAGGAATTTCCATTTTAGGGTGGAACTCCGCTTTAAAGGGGTTGTAAACCCTCACGGTTTTTCATCTTAATGCATTCTATGCAATAATGTGAGAAAACCTTTTTGTGCTGCAGCACCCCCCAACCCCCCCCTTTTTCTTACCTGAGCCTGATTATTCCAGTGACAGGGATGAACACAGCAGCTCCAGCCACTGTCTGAGGTCCCGCTGCTGTCAATCAAATCCAGTGACACGTCAGTCGGGGGGCCGGGCCGAGTCCTCCTGCCTGTTTAAATGGACGCAGCAGCAGGACTCGGTAGCACGCCAGTGCCCCCCATGGAAAGCGTCTCTCCGTGGGAGCACTCGAGGAGAGGAGGAGCCAGAAGCACCACGGGGGGACCCCAGAAAAGGAGGATCGGAACCACTCTGTGCAAAACCCTTGCACAGAGGAGGTAAGTATAACAGGTTTGTTATTTAAAAAAAAACAAAAAACAAAGCTTTAAAATCACGTTACGTCTTCTAGCCTTGCCCCAGATTGTCATTTAGGTAGACTGGTGAAGAGTGTCAGTCAGGTAGACTGGTGAAGAGATGCAGACAGATGGGCTGGTAAAGAGGCTGCCAGGTGAGCTAGCATTTCCTGCAGTGGTGGAGCTGGGATCAGTGTCTACAGGGGAGTTGGAGGTACTCCAGGATGCAGTTCACAACATATGTGCTACTTTTATAAAGGACTGAGAGTTCCTAGCCTGTAAGGGGCTGTTGCTAAGCTAACAAGAGACTGCTAGTTTCTAAAAAGAGTAAATCAAGCGGAGCTGTATAGAGGATCAAGGCATTGTGCAGGAGGATCAAGAGGAGCTGTATATAGGGAGAAAGTTGTCCCTGGTTTTTGTTACTATCAAGTTGGGCATCCCATAATTCCTAACCCTCTCCAAGTTGTTATCGCTCAATAAAACAACAAAAACATAGCTCAAGGATGCAAGTTTGAGATGGTATGTGCCTGGCTGTGCAGAGCTGTGGAGCAGTGGGGAACCCTGTCACTTGCAACCCCTACAGGGGTAGTGCTACACACTTGTTCTCATTTATAAAAAATTAAGTGAGAATGATTTTTTATGATACTGTTCACACAACACAAACACAACTTTAAGCGACAGTGCTTACAAAAATTTGTTGAAGTTAATGAAATTGATCTTATCCCAATGAATACTCATATTTCCTGATCTTTGGGTGCAATATATGGAATAAGTTCATCTGGTGACAAAGGTTCTTAACGACTTTTACTAAATACATTCCTTTCTAGCCTGAACTGATTGTCCTTTAGTAAAGCTGTACTTACAATGCAATGTGCTAGTATATATTAACTGTGTAAATGTTTATTTAAAGAATAAAACAGGAACATTCTTCTATGGGTGCCAATAGTTCCACACAAAAACAAGTGAAATAATATATTTATTTAAATGAATGTATATGCTACATGAAATACTGCTGTACTTTCAAACTTAATATCTTTGGATATACC
The DNA here is from genome assembly GCA_029206835.1 of Rana muscosa. Classification (NCBI taxonomy): domain Eukaryota; kingdom Metazoa; phylum Chordata; class Amphibia; order Anura; family Ranidae; genus Rana; species Rana muscosa. The sequence continues at coordinate 174,396,728 of CM055121.1, read as the reverse complement.
TTATATAAACAAGACTAGGACAGTAAACCATTTCCCCCAGGGTGTATGATGTAGATTGTAAACCAGTCTAAGAACTGGAGAACAAATGTATTTTGATGCAAGTTGCGTTAAAATCCTACCATTCATTTGGTAGTTTACATCTGTCTCTCAATCCATCTCTCTTGCTGGCTCTTTCTATCACAGGGCATAGAAAAGTGGAAAAATGATAATAAGGACTGTAGGAATAACCCTGAAGTAGCTCCTGGAAATATTGGGTTCTTTACAGTGATGACCCACCCTCTAACCAGATAGTTCACCGACACACCAATAACGATATTATTTGAGCTTTTTTAAATCAGAGATAAGACCTGAAGGAAAGTATTGAATAAATAGGATTGACAGTGGTAAAAGCAACAGTTTGATGACAGCAATATAATCCAATAATACAAAAAGATGAATAGTATTGGTGTTTGTTCTCTTTACTGCCAATGAGAGGCCTTTCCTAAAATGCACTGGCCAAGTGGAGAACACCACTGCAGGCAATAATAAGCAACCAATAGTACAAGCCAATGCCTCTGTGTTTGAGTAAGAAGGATGGGCTAACTACATGAGCCTAACTGCAATTGAATGGACCCTAACTAACCAAGGGCCCTGTCAATTAACCACAGGAAACAAGCTATGGTGTGGCCATGATGCCCAGGCTGTGCAGCTCCCTTGAATCAAAGGGGTTACCAGCCAGGGTCGCAGAAGAAACAAAGCGTTGTTATTGACAACTAATTAAAATTTTTGGTATGGGGGATCCGTGCTACCAAAACACCTAAATCTAATATATTGGGGAAAAGAGCAGCCAGCACAATCTGTTTGATTAACAAATAAAATAATATAAAAAGTCCACATGCGGTGCTAAAAAAATGTGTCACATTCATGTACATAAAAAGGAAAATATGAGATCCCATCACCAGCTTCAGTATGTGTTAACAGCACTCCGCACCACAGTGACAATCAAATCTCCTTACCAGAGTGCCTCTGACGATGTCCCTTTGGAAGAAATGTGTCCGATGGGCCTAGGAGACACGAGCACGCTGAAAGCCGCGGCGTTTTATGAATTTTACACATGTCAATGCCTGTTTTTACTTCTGTGATGTAATTAAAACTTTAATAAATTGGTATCCACTTTCATACGGGCTTCACTATGTGCTGCATCATTATTATTTTATTGGTGACTACATCTTCATGATTGTGAGCGATATATGAGTGAGCCAGTTATCTGAGGCCCCAATCGTCTTGATAATCCAGAGAGGGGATTGAAGCAAACCTTTCCTCCAAGTTGCCACATCCATCAGGCTTTATGTAGTGATTGGAGTTCAAGCTGTTGATCATCTATGCCTGTTATCATTTTCCTTATGGTAAGGAGATTTGATTGTCACTGTGGTGCGGAGTGCTGTTAACACACACTGAAGCTGGTGATGGGATCTCATTTTTTTTTCTTTTTTTTTCTTTTTATGTAAAGGACTGTGACACATTTTTTTAACGCCGCATGTGGACTTTTTATATGCTTTTAATTAGAATTTTTGCCAAATTAAAAGTGAGATCTTACTGGTTTGTATTGAAAACAATATCAGTTTTGTACTCATTTTCTTTTCTTTAACGTTAATGAATGACACCCTCATTTAATGTGTCTGTAAAGCTCAACCTTTTCTTTTTCTGGATAACATATGGAATGGCCAGATCCCCTTTCAGATTTATGTTGCTGTGTCCAGGTTGGGGTGTTTCATCCTTACTATAGGCCCTTGTGACCATTGTCTCTCCTACAAAAAATTATAATGATCTCTTGCATTCCTGATGCACTCAGTGGTTCATCGGTTCATCCGATCAACTCATATGCCACTGCTGTTTCCTGAAGTATTTACTTCCTCTTCTTTGCAGAAACCCCTGTCATTTCAAGCAACATTTTTGTGAGAGAGCTACTTTAAAAGAAATATTCACTAAGCAAAATGTAATTTTCAGAAGCCTCTAAGCTTGCAACATTTTGATTACTAATTTTACAGCTTTCATTACTTTTTAGTTTATTCAATTTGAAAAGTATATGTTTACTTTGTACATTGAATGTTAGTAAATTGGCACGATTTGCATATACTTTGAATAACCAATTTCGTATAAGGGAAATTTGATTTTTTTTTTTTTGCTAGCACATGATTTGTTGATTGAAGTGGCCATAGGTTTTTCCTAATTATGAACCTCATCAAATATTTACCATTTGAAGAGAACATTTACAGTGCTAAGTGAACAGTCTGCATAACAGCCTTTTGTAAATCAGCCCCATTGCATGATTGTGTTAATTTTTTATGTACCTACCTCTTGAAAGGAATAGGTCAAACATTCTCTTGTGAATGAGGCATCTAGATTGAAATAGTCATAGCAGACTCTATGCTGTAGAAAATTCTTTACAGGGCAACAGCTGGGTCACTGTGGATACAGTTCTTCTTTACCGGTGTATGTAGTGGCTATATTTTGGCGTGAAACTTATAGAGACCAAGGGTGAGTATCTGGGATTTACATATGGTTACTTGCCATTAGGGTGGTTAAGCATGGAATATGATCCTTTCCAAGTGAAAAGCCCTGGGCAATAGTTTTAGTACAAACGTATTAGTTAAGGCAACAAAGCCAAAAGACCATACAAGTACTCTGTGCTGAGTGAAACCTTTATATTAAAGTGTTACTAAAATCAGGACCCTGCATTCACTCTCAGTGATGGCTGGTGTTTTTTTTGGGGGGCAGCAAAAAACCACCCACCCCCAAGCGGCACCCACCCCCCTGCTGTTTTCTGGTCAGTCCCGCACTTACCCCATCATGGCGGGTGGCAGGCAGCGGGGTGCAGCGGCTCGGCTCCGAGTCCTCTCCTCCATAGTGGCTTCCAGCTCCTCCCTGCCTCCTCCTAGGCGTCCAATAGGATCGCCTATCCTTTCAGCCAATAAGGTGACCAGTGTCAAAACCTGCTTCCTGATTACCCGGGAGGAGGGTAAGTGTTACAACAGCGAATATTTGTTTGCTGTTGTAACACACCTGGGTGGGATTGGAGTGCACTTTCTGTGACTCGAGCCTACCCTATATTGAAGCCAATTAGAGCCTCTGGCTCTAATCGGTGCTTTAAAAAAAACAGCCCCCCCACATTGGAATCCATGTGTCGGTGTCCTAAAAGGGACGGATAGGGGAGATGGGGGGGCAGCGCCTGTGCACCCTTAATGGACGGGCCGCCCCTGTTCATTATGTCTGGTCTCCCACAGTACACAGAACATGGAAATGCAATAGTTTTAGTAGATATAAACAGCTAAATACCTTTTTTTCATCATCAGTTAGCTCAGTCTTGTGACTTCTATCAGTATCTGGTTAAAGCTTGTAGGAGGAGTTTTTTTTCTTTCATAATTGTTCTATGAGGATGCAGGACCCCTGACCCTCTGCCTGGACAGTGCTGATTGATTGGCTCTGTGCTGATCACATGCACTCTCCCAAGAAAATAAAAACTTTCTAGCAATACAAACCAAGCTAAGCATGTGCCGCTTGTCCTCTGGACTCTGTTCTATCAGGAGATGAATTGGGGACAGTGGAAGAAGTTAAGGAACAGAGATGACAGGAATTAAACAGCCTTTTTACACAATGCGCAGGATTAACCCCTTAGGTTCCATATAGAGTATAACAAGCATGATTTACTACATAAACACACTGATTTTACTGTTGTGGGTTTAGTAACACTTTAAGGCTGATTAACTAAATTATTTGAGAATGTTCACACAATAAATTGTATTAATGTTGATTTCACATATCCAGTCATGTGCAGATGAAATAAGTAAATAGGAATTCTTTGGCTTATGTGATATGATAATTGGAGTGAATCTCAAATAATTTTGTAAATCAGCCCAGTTGCATCAGGTAGGCAGGAGAGGTCCTCTTCTTCTAATGAATTGAAAAAAAAATACTTTTTCAGGATTGTGTACTGTACAGAACCATTTTGCAGAACTGTGTTTATTGTGCAAAATCAGTTTAGGGGAGAGTACTGCTTGCATTGGATTAATACTGAGGCCGAGTGCTTTGAAGGATTGTGTTGCTTAACCTGTTCTGTACTACAGGACTCACTGGTGTGCAGGTCACTTATGGGGAGGCACCTGCATTCAGTACTAAAGTTTGAGCAAGCAAGGTAATTTTACAAGTTACAGATATTTAATAATGAAAGTAACTTTAGATGATATTCAGAGGAATCCATAAAGAGTGTCTATGACACTCTTTCAAATTTTGTTGTGCCTTTGCATGACAAATGTTGGTGTGGGCAACAGTTTCATGTACCTGTTGGGAACAGGCACATGGATTTGGGCCGAGCACCGCATGCCGAAGTGTGCTAAGGCTGGAACATTTGTACAGACACTCTGAGCAGCTGAGCTCTTTCCCTGCTACTGCAGTTTTCAAAAAGACACAGCAGTGGCTCAGGATTTTCTAAGCTGGGTGGGCAGAGCCTGATGGAGTCAGAGACACTAGTTCCCCATTAGGTTTGCTTCTGTTATGATTGACATCTGGCAGTAGTGGATCTGTAGCCAATAGATAGCCTGCTATTGGTTAAAGGATCAGCCCCCTGCCTACTGTCAATTAAAAGGGTAGAACTGACCTGACGATGAGCTAGTGTCTCTGACTGCCCATCATACTTCGCCAACTCTCAGCATCGTTACTTGCTAGAAGGATGTCAGCTGTGAATTAACCAGTGCTGGGCTGGGAGAGGAGGTGAGGTGGTGGAAAATGTGCCGTCTGCTACAGAACGCACATAGAAGGCCACTCTGCCTGTCTCTGTAAACCAACTGTACACCAACTTGTACTTCTAAAAATGGAGCTATTAAGAACTACCTAGCTCTTCTGCATATTTTGGTAAAGCTACCAAACTGGTGGTGGGGTTTTTAATTTATTCCAGGAATTTTTTAACGGTCATACCACCAGAAAATGCTTTTTTGAACTCCTCTGTTGTGTTTACAATTCATACTCCATGGCTGTACATATCAGTGCTATCATTTTCAACTTATGGGTTCTCTAGAGAATTGTGTTGGGGGGCACAGAAGTGTGTTAAAGGTTCCAGATCCCAAAGCCTTTCATAACTGAAAGCAATTAAAGCTTAAATGCCCAGACTAACTATAGTAGCATCAATTTACTTATAGCGGAGCTCCACCTAAAAGGGGAAACCCTGCATGTTTTTACCCTCCCCCTTCCACTGCCACATTTGGTACTTTTTTGGAGGGGGAGGGGGGAGCGAGTACCTGGTTTTGACAGGTACCTGCTCCCAGGGCTGGACTGGGACCAAAATTTGGCCCTGGACTTCATCCAGACCGGCCCACTTTAATTCAATAAAATGCTGCCCCCCCAAAAAATCACGCCCACTAAAAGGCCCCTACATCCATTATTGTATATCATGAGAGGGTGAGCGAGAGGGGAATGAGAGAGAGAGAGAGAGAGGGAGGGTTGAGGGAAAGGGGATGAGAGGGGGTGGGTGAGAGTGTAAGAGAGAGGGAGTGAGTGTAAAAGAGAGGGGGTGAGTGTAGGACCCCTTACACACTGAGGCGTTTTTCAGGCGCTTTTGGGCTAAAAATAGCACCTGTAAAGCCCCTGAAAAATGCCTCCGCTGCAGTCCCAGTGTGAAAGTCCTCCAAGCAGCATCTTTGGGGCGGTGGAGGAGCAGTGTACACACCGCTCCTGCCCATTGAAATAAATGTCTGAGAGACAGAGGAGGGGGCTGAGAGACAGAGGAGGGGTCTGAGAGACAGAGGAGGGGTATGAGAGACAGAGGGGGAAGCTGAGAGACAATGGGAGGGAACTGAGAGACAATGGGAGGGAGCTGAGAGACAATGGGAGGGAGCTGAGAGACAGAGGAGGAGCTGAAAGACAGATGGGGAGCTGAGAGACAGAGGGGGAAGCTGAGAGACAGAGGGGGAAGCTGAGAGACAGAGGGGAAGCTGAGAGACAGAGGGGGGAGCTGAGAGACAGAGGGGGAGCTGAGAGACAGTGGAGTTGAGCTGAGAGACAGTGGAGGGGAGCTGAGAGACAGTGGAGGGGTCTGAGAGACAGTGGAGGGGTCTGAGAGACAGGGGGAGCTGAAAGACAGAGGAGGAGCTGAAAGACAGAGCGGGAGCTGAGAGACAGCTGAGAGACAGAGGGGGAAGCTGAGAGACAGAGGGGGAAGCTGAGAGACAGAGGGGGAGCTGAGAGACACAGGGGGGAGCTGAGAGACAGTGGAGGGGAGCTGAGAGACAGTGGAGGGGAGCTGAGAGACAGTGGAGGGGAGCTGAGAGACATGGAGGGGAGCTGAGAGACAGTGGAGGGGTCTGAGAGACAGTGGAGGGGTCTGAGAGACAGTGGAGGCATCTGAGAGACAGGGGGGAGCAGAGAGACAGAGGAGGAGAGCTGAGAGACAGAGGAGGGGTCTGAGAGACAGAGGAGGGGGTCTGAGAGACAGAGGAGGGGTCTGAGAGACAGAGGAGGGGTCTGAGAGATGGAGGGGGGGTCTGAGAGACAGAGGGGAGCTGAGAGAGAGAGGAGGGGATAAAAGAGGGGGGGACTGAGAGACACGGGAACTGAGAGACAGAGGGGGGACTGAGAGACAGAAGGGGGTCTGAGAGACAGAGGGGGGTCTAAGAGACAGAGGGGGAGCTAAGAGACAGGGGGAGCTGAGAGACAGGGGGGAGCTGAGAGATAGAGGGGGCTGAGAGACAGAGGGGGGGCTGAGAGACAGAGGGGGGGGCTGAGAGACAGTGGAGGGGTCTGAGAGACAGTGGAGGGGACTGAGAGACAGACAGAGGGGGGTCTGAGAGACAGAGGGGGGAGCTGAGGAGGAGAGCTGAGAGACAGAGGAGGAGAGCTGAGAGACAGAGGAGGAGAGCTGAGAGACAGAGGAGGAGATCTGAGAGACAGAGGGGGGTCTGAGAGATAGAGGGGAGCTGAGAGACAGAGGAGGGGCTAAAAGACGGGGGACTAAGAGACACGGGAACTGTGAGACAGAGGGGGGTCTAAGAGACAGGGGGTCTGAGAGACAGAGGGGGGAGCTGAGAGACAGAGGAAGAGCTGAGAGACAGAGGGGGGACTGAGAGACAGAGGGGGAGAGCTGAGAGACAGAGGGGGAGAGCTAAGAGATAGAGGAGGGGGCTGAGAGACAGTGGGGGGATCTGAGAGACAGAGGGGGAGCTGAGAGACAGAGGGGGAGCTGAGAGACAGAGGAGGAGAGCTGAGAGACAGAGGAGGAGAGCTGAGAGACAGAGGAGGAGAGCTGAGAGATAGAGGAGGAGAGATGAGAGACAGAGGAGGGGTCTGAGAGACAGAGGGGGGTTCTTAGAGACAGAGGGGGGGTCTGAGAGAAAGAGGGGGGGTCTGAGAGACAGAGGAGGGGTCTGAGAGATAGTTGGGGGGCTGAGAGACAGAGGGGGCTGAAAGAGAGGGCACTGAGAGACAGAGGGGGGGACTTAGAGACAGAGGGGGCAGAGAGACAGAGGGGAGGGCTGAGACAGACCACATAGCACTGTCCCTTTCTGCAGTCCCTCCTCTGCTCACCTCCCCGCTGGCATGTTTGTGTAGGATGCCAGGTACCTGATGGTCATCAGCGGCAGCGCCGAGTCTCCCTCGTGATCCGGGGGGTGCTCACGCTGCTCTGTTCCTTACAGCGGCGCATGTTCTCTTCCTCTGGGCTCCCAGTCAGCCTGCCCTCTGGCCCAGGCCACATGGTTCCTGGAGCAGAGAGGAGGTGGAGGAATCGAGGTTCTGGGAGCGCCGGGGTGGCTGCGCTCGCTACTGTCCGCCTCTTCGGTGCTCAGGGAGGGGGTGGAGCTCTTCTCCCTTGGAATTTTACATCCAACTGCCCTCCTCGATGGCCACCTTCCCCGAATCCCCGCCGCTGTTTGCTGCCACGCTCCCGCTGCCGCCGAACTGCAATAAAAAACGGGCCACAAACAATTATTATTTTTTTTTTTGTGAGGGCTGCTGTTTGCTGCCACGCTCCCGCTGCCGCCGAACTGCATAAAAAAACGGCCCACAAAAAAAAAAAAATTTAAAACGGCCAACTGAGCCATCGGCCCACCGGGAAACTCCCGGTAGTCCCTATGGCCAGTCCATCCCTGCCTGCTCCCCCTTTCAGGTAAGACCGCCGTGGCAATCAGTGAGTATGTCAGGCCCCTCCTCCTTCCCCTTTCTGCCTTCTGGGACACACCCAGGTCCCAGAAGACAACAGTACCATTCACAAAGCTCTAAAGATGCCGGCACCTGCACCCAAAGCCGATTGAAGAATTGACTTGGGTGCCGACATTGCTGCATCCCTGGACAGGTAAGTGTCATCATTAGACATGTGCAATTCGTTTCGCAACGAATCAAAATTCGGCTGAATTTTGCATCTTTCGGACATTCAGATGCATTTGAATGTTTGAATAAAAAAATAACGAATTTCAATTACTACGAAAGAAATTATAGTGAAAATAACAAATTAATTTGACATGATTCGTTAATTCGTTAAAGTTCTAATGAAACAAAAGGTTAACCCTGAGTAAATCTTACAGTCCAATCAGCTGATTAATTTTTTGCTGGAGGTTGGATTACTGGCAAAGTGCATTCCTGAGAACTGAGTAAAAAGGGTGTTGTATTGTATTTGAGCATAGGAGATGAGATATTGTCACTGTGTGTGTTAATAAATTCAATAAACAAACAACTTCATTATCACAAATATATATACATACATAAATATCGAATTATCCAAAATCGAATCGATTCGTTATAATGAATATTGATACTCTGCAGAAGAAAACAAATTTTCCGAAAACTAATTAACGTAACATAACGAATATATCAGTTCGAAATTATGTATTTTACGAATGAAAACGAAACAACATTTTCCGTTGTGCACAAGTCTAGTCATTATATTAAAAGTCAGCAGCTACAGAATTTGTAGCTGCTGACTTTAAATTTTTTGGGGGGAGAATGGAGCTTACCTTTAACTATAAAAGCTATATTTTATTAATCAGTTTGGAAGAGGGGTTTGAGAACTAGGAATGTGCATAAGTGTGCATTTCTAGTTCATTGCTGCAATGGGAAATAATGCTGTCAAAGCATTAGACATTGTGAGCACAAGCTAATTAAACAGCCAACGATATAACTTTTTATACGCGTTCAAAAAAGACACCATTTTCTCTTACCATAAAGATGGTGTTTCTTAGGAAATTTACCTTCTTTGCCACAAGTAATTCAAATGTATCCAATTTTTGCCAGATAGGGAGTCACTTTACTGGTTTGCCAGAAAGAAATAAGTCAATAGGAGTCTGAAAAGCCATTTTCTTTAACAAAATTAGTGTTTATTTCATGATGAAAGTCAATGATGCATATTTTTTGGGCAAAAGCACCCAGGAGGCTGTGCCATTAAACTGAAAAATATAGTCTAGCGAGATCCCAAGGGGTATAGTTTTTCATATTCTGTAAAATTAGTTGGCTTTTAAGCTGCAAAATGTATGTTGCAGCATAAAGCAACAGCCTGATAAAACAAACTAGCACAGTTCTTTGTTGTTGTAAGATAAACAGTGTGTTCTCTAGAATTACGGATCTGTAATTGGAAAATTGAAAGACTAGAAGCACTTAGAAATATCTGTAATCACTTTAGGTTGAGGTCACTTAACTTTCTATTTGAGATGAAAAGAGACACACTGCTCACAAAAAAATTCAAGTTAGTTACCAAGTACCTTTATGTCACTCCTAGTTGCTTTACGGATGCTTAACAATTATAACACTCCATTAATTATCTCTACTACAGTAAATGTCATATTCCTTAACCTTTTTAAAGCCTGTTTTTGCCTCCACATTCTTTTGTTTAGTGACACTAAATCTACTGAATCTATGTAACTCATATTATAATGCATACATCTAATATGAGGTCTACCAACTTGTGCGTATTTTGATGTTATAATTTTTAAGCCCTATAAACATTCCTTATGTCAAATCAAACTTAATTTTTTTATATTTTCTCATTGTCTTTCTTTTGAATATTTAATTATTGTTGCAAGGCAAGCCTAGATTTCTGGAAAGGCTGAATAAACCAGGGTCTTAGACGTACCCGGTTGTTCAATGCTTCATTACATTCATGCACTTCATTCCTTTGAAAGCATTCGATCTTAAAAGCAAATACATGTTCCTTTCATTTACATATATTAGAAACGTATTTATTTTATAACAAATGTAAGAAAAATTGCAGCTAAACTGGCCCCCGAATAAGTTTTTCCTATCCTATGGTGATTAAATGTTCTTGCCAGGTCCATCAGACTCCAGTAATGATTGACAAGATGTCTATTCAGATTTATTTTGACTATACACAGTTGACATTTTGGAGCTTTCCAACCACTTTGAACTACAAAAATCTGCCACCTGTGTTTTTAACCTTTTTACCCATGCTGAGTGACTGAATAATCAAAATTTAAAGGGTAACCCCACTTTCGTGGAGGAAAAAAAATAGAAAATAAAAAACGAATATAGCACATACAATTACAACACAAGTCATATTGTAATTGAATGTTATTAAAAATTACCTTTTTTTTTTTTATCTGCAGCTCTGTCATTTTCTGTAAATGCAATGCAATATGGCTACCTGGAGGTGTTCTGTACATAGAATGTGTACAGAACTCCCCCCCAGAAACATAATTTCCTGTTTGTGTTATTGGCTTACTGATTTTCCCAGAAGTCTACACTAAGATACAAGTCAGGTATCCCCTGCAACAAAAATGTCATTTTTGGTGAGATACTCCCAATAGGAAATCACGTCTAAAGGGATGCAGACCTTGCAGTTTACCTCATTAGAGCCCGGCAGCTGCAGCAGCTGGTTGATAACTCTGAAACCACTCCTATTAGATTAACTTTCCAAAAGCACACAGAGAAACACACAGGGATTTCTTCAGAAAAAAAAGGCAGGAATCTGCAACAAAGTTTGTTAAAATCCTTGCAATGTACATTTTCTTAACCACTTAAGCCCCGGACCATTTTGTTGCTAAAGGACCAGGCCCCTTTTTGAGATTTGGCACTGCGTCGCTTTAACTGACAATTGCGCGGTCGTGCAACGTGGCTCCCAAACAAAATTGACGTCCTTTTTTTCCCATAAATAGAGCTTTCTTTTGGTGGTATATGATCACCTCTGCGGTTTAAATTTTTTGCGCTATAAACAAAAATAGAGCGACAATTTTGAAAAAAAATCAATATTTTTTACTTTTTGCTATAATAAATATCCCCCAAAAATACATAAAAAACATTTTTTTTCCTCAGTTTAGGCCGATACGTATTCTTCTACATATTTTTGGTAAAAAAAATCGCAATAAGCGTTTATTGATTGGTTTGCGCAAAAGTTATAGCGCCTACAAAATAGGGGATAGTTTTATGGCATTTTTATTAATAATTATTTTTTTTACTAGTAATGGTGGCGATCAACGATTTTTATCGTGACTGCGACATTATGGCGGACACATCGGACACTTTTGACACCATTTTGGGACCATTGTAATTTTTACAGCGATCAGTGATATAAAAATGCACTGATTACTGTGAAAATGACACTGGCAGTGAAGCGGTTAACCGGTAGGGGGCGCTGAAGGGGTTAAGTGTGACCTAATGAGTGATACTTACTGTGTGGAGGCGTGGCTTGGCGTGGGACGTCACTGATCGTCGTTCCCTATGACAGGGAACAGACGATCAGTGACACTCTCACTAGGAAGAACGGGGAAAGGTTTGTTTACACTTACCTCTCCACGTTCTTCAGCTCTGTGACCCGATCGCGGGACACCGGCGGCGATCGGGTCCGCGGGTCCCGTGGGCGCGGTCACGGAGCTCAGGAACCACAGTTTTGGTTATTTGGTGGCTGAAAACTTGGATAGTTTGGATAGTGGATTACTGAGTTTAAAAGCAGATAGAATCTGCCAAAAGTTTAGATGCAATTTCAAAGGTCTTTAAAACCATAACCCACAGAACTGTTGAAAGATAACAATTACTTTCTATTTTGTTCTTTTAATGTTATAATAAAGGGTCTCCCTTTGTTATTGTTTGTATTTTTTCTTATATTTATTTTTCTTTTGTTTTTATATATTCCCGAATGGGTTATCCATGGGGGTACTCTATATAGATTCTATGGTTGTGCTATCAAACTAAAGTTATCTACTTATTTACGCTTCCACTATACGTGGGGAGTTTACTAACAACTATTTACATCCATCAAAAATAAGGTTAACAAGTTAAAAGTGTACATCACGCTGTAGCGAGCAAAACAAAGTGATACTAATTACAAGGATATAGTTTCAATGTGGCAAATCAAAACATTAATAGTGGGCTAATTATAAGCCTTATAACTGTACTTACCCGGTAGTAAATTTTTTTTGTCATGCTTTTTCTTTTTTCTTTTCTGTTACTATATTTTTGACTTGATGCTTGTAAAATAGAAATCTTAAAAAATATATATATATATATAAAAAAAAAGCAGCTAGAAAAGGACATATTTCGAAAGCAGTGAATGTAAAATTCACCAAACATTCATTACAGACAATCAATCACTGTAATTAAAGCGGAGCTCCGGCCGAAAAAAATAATAATAAAAGCCAGCAGCTACAGCTACAGCAGCTGCTGACTTTTAATATTTGGACACTTACCTGTCCTGGAGTCCAGCGACGTCCGCAGCAGAGGACGAGCGATCGCTCGTCGCTCTGCTGCCCCCTCCGCCATCCTCGCTGAGGGAACCAGGAAGTGAAGCCCTGCGGCCTCACTGCCCGGTTCCCTACGGCGCATGCGCGAGTCGCGCTGCGCCGTTCTGATTCGTCCTCCTGTGTTCTGGGAGCCGAGTGTCTCCCAGAACACTACGGGAAGTCTGGGGGAAGTGACGTGTCTCCCGCAGATTTCCCGGAGAGAGGACTCCCGGATGTGGGTGAAAATACCTGTCTTAGACAGGTATCTTCACCCCCCTCCCCCCCTGAAAGGTGTCAATTGTGACACCTGAGGGGGGGAGGGTTCCGATTAGCAGAAGTTAAAATTTAGGGTGGAGCTCCACTTTAAAAACACACCCACCAGGACAATTCATCTGCAATAAATCTTTGGTGAATGTCACATTCACTGCTTTATAAATAATCTCCTATGATGGCCAATTTAGTTGCCGAATGCATGAACAGCGTGAGCAGACTCTAACTAATAATTCTTGGGGAAACTATATAAACCAGGAAAGTTTTTTCTCCTGCAATTGGAATTGACACCCACTTATAGCGCTGGTTCCAAGGAAGCTATCTGCTGAGCATATAGACTTGCTTGCTCAGGAAAAAGCTTCAATTTCAAAAAAATATATTTGAAAGCGAGATAGTGCACACACATGTTACCATTATGTATTGTCGACAGCTAGCTTCTAATAAGGTTGAAAAAGTCGAGAAGAAGATACTTGTGGTTCCTTTAGGCAAAAAAGCTGTGTAAAGGGCAGAGAGATGTTTAAATGAGAGCAAGGAGAGGTGAGACATCTGCTCAATGTCTCCAGCACTGTGCTCAAACCAGTTGTACCAGGTCATATATTAACGCACTAAAGACCTATTTATATTTGTCCTCTGTCTCACACTTTAACACATGCTTCCCCTTTCCCACAGATTAATTTGATCATGCACATACTACATTAAACCATGCCAACATGATTTCAGGGTCAAAGCAATGACTGGTAACACAAAAAAGGCACCATACTATGAAAGTAAATTGGAGTACTGGGTCTCTGTGAACAGAGGGGATTCCCTTTCTGGGGAATCAGCCAGCAATGTAATTGGGAGCAGAGAAAGTACTGCACCCAGCATTTAACAATAACCCACCAGTATGGAAGTACTACAAACAATGACAATGTTACATTTTTTACAAAAAGGAGGATAGATACACTGAGGTCATCCCTATGTGGGACCTCTAGAAAGACAACATTGCTTCCGCCAGCAGGCAAATGTGCTTCTCTACTACAGCATGCTTAGAGAACAAGATCCCAAAGTAATTTAATGATAAAATCTTTATTCTTCCGTTATTCAATTTTATCATTAAATTATCTAGAGCTCTTGGACATTTGTTTGGCACTCACTTTAGATTACAGTGGAAAGAAAAAAATCTATACACCCATGTAAAAATGCCAGAATTCTGAGAATTAAAAAAATCAGACCAAGATAAATCACTTTTGATTTTTTTCCACCTTTAATGTGACCTATAATCTGTACAATTAAATTAAAAAAAAAGCTGAAATTGTTGTTTAGTGTCAAAGAAATAAATAAGAAGTACCGTACGTCCATAGGTGTACAAACCCTGTTATAATTAGGGATGTGTCTATTTCCAGAATTAAGAAGTCACATTCAAACTGATGCTAAATAGAAGTTACTGTGTTTCCTCGAAAGTAAGAACTACCCCGAAAATAATACCTAGCGTTATTTTCCAGGAGGGCTGCAATATAAGCCCGACCCCGAAAATAAGCTCTAGTTTACAATGCTTGCAAAATCCTATAATCCACTCTATTATAGTAGAATATAATGTATAATGTATGTGTGTTTCTGAAATATAATTGCATATTTGGCACAATTATATTACAGAAACAACTTATACTACTGTAATAGAGTGGTTTATAGGATTTTACAAGCATTTTAACTTAGTTCACACTGGGGATTCCTATCAGGCAGGGAGAGAGAGGGGGGAGAGAAGACAACACATTACATGGTAAGACCTACCCCGAAAATGAGCCCTACTGTGTCTTTTGTTGCCAAAATTAATATAAGACCCGGGCTTATTTTTGGGGAAACACGGTAGTACAATAAAAGTAAGTCTGATTAAGCCCATATAGAGTTTGGCTGTTCTATTAGGATTTTTCTGACATTTAATCAGTTGCCTCTTACAACAAAAGCTGTGGTCTGCAAAGAGCATCAAAGAGATCTTATTGATGAAAGCTATCAATCAGGAGAAGGTACAAAAAATTTCCAAGGCATTAGATATACTGTACAATGGGACACAGTGAAGATGATGATCAACAAGTGAAAAAAATATTACATAATTCCTTAAAAAATTTATGAGAAAAAACAAGAAGAAAACTGGTCTGGGAGGTTAAAAAGAGGTCCATAGCAACATTAACCACTTGCCTACTGGGCACTTTTACTCCCTCCCTGCCCAGGCCAATTTTCAGCTTTTGCCGCTGTCACACTTTTAATGACAATTGCGTAGTCATGCAAGGCTGTACGCAAACTAAATTTGTATAATTTTGTTGAGACAGATAGAGCTTTCTTTTGGTGGTATTTAATCACAACCGGGTTTTTTATTTTTTGTTAAAAAATGAAAAAAGCCCCCCGTTTCTTTTTAAATACGTTTTTCTTAGTTTCTGTTCTAAAATTTTGTAAATAAGTAATTTTTATCCTTCACTGATGGGCGCTGATGAGGCTGCACTGACTGGCACCAATAGGCTGCACTGATGGGCACTGATGGGGCAAGACTGGGCACTGATGAGGCAGCACTGAAGGGCACTGATGAGGTGGCACTGATGAGAAGGCACTAATAAGTGGCACTGATGAGCAGGCACTGATGGGCACTAAAAGGCAGCACTGATGGGCACTGATTGGCATCACTGATGGGCACTGATTGGCATCACTGGTGGGCACTGATTGGCAACACTACTGGGAACTGTTCAGGCTGCACTGATAATCAGGGCACTGGTGATCAGTGCCCTGATAATCTGTGCAGATCTCCCCTGTGAGGAAATGCCACTGATCGGCTCTGCTCTTCTCACACACTGTCAGCGATACCAGAATTTCCTTGTTTACATGTGATTAGCTGTGATTGGACACAGCTGATTACATGGGTAAAGGGCCTCATCATCGGCTCTTTATTGGGATCAGTGATGTGCTGTGTCCTAGGGACAGAGCGCACCACTGATCGCCGCGCTGTGTGCCCCAGCGAGCATGCATGCGCATTGAGAGTGGGAAGACATTATATGAGACTGTTAAAGGAGCTGCAGGAATTTCTAGCAAGTACTGCTTGTCTACTAAGTTTGAAAACAATCTCCTATGTTCTTCATATGTCTGGGCTGGGGGGTAGGGTGGCAAGACAGAAGCCTTTTATTAATAAAAAAAAACCCATCCAAGCCTGGCTAAATTTTGCTAAAGCCTACATCAAGTCTGCCAAAAGCATGTGGGAAAATGTGTTATGGCCTGATGAGGCTGAACTATAATTTCAAATAGTATGTTTGGCACAAAACCAACAATGCACATACCCAAGAAAATGCCATACCCACAGTAAAGCATGGTGGTGACAGCATTATGCTTTGGGGCTATTTTCCTTCAGCTGGATCTGGGGTTTTAGGCTGCATTCACAACTGAGGGTTTCGTTTTCTGGCAGAAAGTCGCACGATTTGCCACAATTTTGCACAGGTCAAAAGGTCACCAATGTAAAAAGCAGAAAAACACCTGTATCTGCCCAAAAAGAAGCTCATTTACTTTTTTAAGCTTCAGGCGTTTTGCTTCAGGCTACAAAACGCTCCGATGTGAACAGGGGCCATTTAAATGAATGGGATTTTGCTTGTTGGGCATTTTTTGGGTGTTTTTTCTGGCGTTATATGAGCAGAAAACGCTCAGGTGTGAATGCAGCCTTAGTCAAGGTGGAGGGACTTTTGCACAGTTCCAAATATCAGTAAATTTAGGTACAAAACCTTCAGGCCTATGCAAAAAGATCTGAAAATGAAAGAGAAATTTTACCTTTCAGCAGGACAATGACCCAAAGCATAACTCCAAATCAACAAAAGAATGGCATCACAAGAAGAAGATCAAGGTTTTGGAATGGCCGAGCCAGAGCCCAGACCTAAATCCAGTCCTTAGGACATGGAGCGACCCCAATCTCAGTAAAGAGCTGATGATTTGGCTCTTTACCCATATCATCAATCACAGACAATCACATGTAAATGCAGAAGTGCCGTTTATCGACTCTCCTCGCCTCACACTGAGGCGAGGAGAGCTGATCAGCGGCATCTCCTCGCAAGGGAGACTGTACAGGTATTTAGGGCACTGATCATCATTGCCCTGATTACAGTGCAGCCTCAACAGTGCTCAGCAAGTGATGCCAGTCTGTGCCCATCAGTGACACCAATCAGTTCCCACCAGTAACACCAATCAGTGCTCATCAGTGACACCAATGACCGCCCATCAGTGACACCAATCAGTGCCCATCAGTGACATCAATCAGTGCTGCCTTTCAGTGCCCATCAGTGCCTGCTCATCAGTGCCGCCTATCATTGCCCATCAGTGCAGCCTCATCACATTAGCGCCACATCACATTAGTGCCTCCTCATCAGTGCCGCCTCATCAGTGCCCATCAGTGCCACCTCATTAATGCCCATCAGTGCAGCCTATCAGTGTCCATCAGTGCCGTCTTATCAGTGCACATCAGTGAAGGAGAAAAATTACTTACTTACAACATTTTCTGACACAAACTAAGAAAACCTTTTTTTTTTTCTACAAATTTCCAATTTTTTTTAGCTTTTTTTTGCAAAAAATAAAAACCCCAGTGATAATTAAAGGGGTTGTAAACCTTTGTGTTTTTTCACCTTAATGCATCCTATGTATTAAGGTGAAAAAACACCTCGCTGTCACCGCCCCCCCCGAGCCCCAGTTTTACTTACGTGAGCCCCGAATCTCCGTGGGTGCGATCCCGCGTTGCTTTCCACCAGGCTCCCATCGGCTCTTCATTGGATGATTGATAGCAGTGCAGCCATTGACTCCCGCTGCTGTCAATCAAATCAATGACGCGGCGCGGTGGGGGGCGGGGCCGAGTCATACACTTAGCGGCTATGACCGCCGAGTGTATCACACGGGAGCATGCCCGCAAGGTCACCCCCTCGGGAGACAGCTTCCCAGAGGGGGTTAGCTCTTGAGCCGCCGTGGAACCCCAGAAGAGGACGATTGGGGCCACTCTGTGCAAAACGTACTGCACAGTGGAGGTAAGTATGATATGTTTTTTTTTAAACCAAACCTTTAGTGTTGCTTTAAATACCACCAAAAAAAAAGCTATATTTGTGTGAAAAAAAATGTTTTTTTTTTTTATTTGTGTACAGTGTTGCATGACCATGCAATTGTCATTGAAAGTGTGACAGGAAGGGGGTGAAAGTGCCCAGTATTGAAGCGGTTAAATAATTCAGTTTGTTTTTAATTGAATTGCAGAGATTATAGGTCACATTAAAGGTGTAAAAATAATTATTTTGTTTGGATTTTTTTTACAATTTAAAAACATGGCATTTTTACAGAGGTGTGTAAACTTTTTCTTTCCATGGTATATGTATGTGGTTTCTTAACTCTGGGTCTTTTCCCTGTTTCTGATATGGTCCCTGTTTTGTGGAGTGCTGCTGAACCACAGCCAGTGGGCCTAGTGACAATTTCTCTGACCCTTTTCTTGTTTTCTCTACAGCATGCTGCCAAGGGACAGGCTTTCTTAGTCGAACTGTGGCTACTTTCTAAAGAAAAACGGTAATTCTGTGTACCCCTTTTTGTTATGATGCCCCTGGACTGTATTTAGCTGATTTAAACTGAAAGTTCATTTGGGTTTTAATATTTGTATAGCAGGATTATATACAGGGCCAGGGCCGCTTATAGGGCAGCACAAACAGCCCTGTTGTACCGTGCCTGGTCAGCAGGGGGGCCCGAGCAGCTTTGTAGTTAATTTATAGCTAAAAAAACAAACTAGCTACATTTCTTTGTTAAGCTGCACCCACTTGATTAAAAATGCATATCGTAATTTCCTGGGTCTCAGGAGGTGAGAGCAGAAGAGGGACTTTTTTTCCATTTTTCGGGCGCAGGCAGACAGGGCAGTAAAAACACACAGCCAGGCTGCATTTTTACCACCCCCAAACTGTTCACCTGTGAGGACCTTTCACCCAAGCTTTGCAATTAGGCCCACCTGTCAATTTTTCATGTGGACCTGATTGAAAGCTCCATTTAGGTCTACAGGAGTAGAGATATGAATTGACTTGTGTATATTTAGATCCACCTACCTCCGTGTCCATTCAGGTAAAAAAAAAAAAAAATGGAAAAGAACATCCTTTTCTATTTTTCCAGACCTAAATGTGACAGATCAGAGGTAGCCTGATGTAAATGGACACAAGTCCGTGGTGTATGTGGACACAAACTGACATCTCTCCTATTCAGATCCAGTTATGATTGGTGGGGTGCTGTAAAGCTTCCTGGTGGTATAGCTAAGGTGGGTTCAGTCTACGTTCCAAACACGCCTGAGCTCATCCCTTCTAATCAGTTGTTGTCAAAGTTCTAAAATAAGACATCTTTGCTGCTTTATAATAGTGTAAAATGTTTAGAATAATATTGGTTATTAAAAGTTCACCTTTTGGAACATGTTAAATGTTCCAGCTCCTACCACCAGCCCCCCAGTGACCTCATGGGGTCAGGGGCGTTGCAAGGGGTGGGGTTGTGGGCAGAGTCAAGGGGGCCCCATCAGGTGGGTTGTATGGGGCCCCATGATTTCTAACAGTGGCCCTGTACAGACCCTTCAGAACTAAATACTGTACAAAAAAAATCACTGTTCATTTATGGAAAGAAGATCTTTTATTTCTTCCATTTGGAAAAACTAAGAATTGATACTTCAAAAAAACACATAGGTTGTGGACAGGGCGAAGCCTAGAACTGAAACTTTTAAAAAGCAGCTCTAGGCACCAAGCAATTAAAGAAGTCAATTAAAAAAACACTGAAACATCACAATAAAAAAAGCAAACTGCATACTTTTAGGTGGGATTTCCCTTTTATTTCTGATAAAAAAAACATGGAAATTCTGCTTTGGACGTTCTTTGACAGGGTTGGCAACTCAGATTCCCCAACAGTGAAATCATTGTCGTGTTGTTACTCTGGAGTAGGGATGAGCTTCGTGTTCGAGTCGAACATACGTTCGACTCGAACATTGGCTGTTCGATCGTTCGACGAAGATCGAACGATTTGGGCCGTTCGCGCCAAATTCGAGTGACGCGAACGGCCCACAATGCACTACGCCATCGCAGTGTCATCCAGGCGCTGTGATTGGCCAAGCATGCACTGTGACCCCGCATGCTTGGCCAATCACAGCGCCGGCAGCGAGGAGAGCAATGATTGGCCACAGGCAGGATGCCTGTGGCCAATTATTGCTGAGGGTGTTTAGTACACGCCCCACACTATAAAAGGCCGCCAGCACGGCGGCCTAGTGTAGTGTGTTCCGGAGCAGGGATAGAGTAGCATAGGCAGGGACAGTGACTGTTATTTCTTTCTTGCTTAACCTGGATTCCTTTAGTTTAGGGAAAGAGAAGGATAGGTAGGGAGAGTGTCAGTGTGTTTTGTGCTTCTGCTATAGTGTGCTTAAAAAAAAACATTTATTCTAGGGACAGAAAACTCTAGGTAGGGACAGTGTCAGTTTCTTTCACTCTGCAAGTCCTTGTTTCCAGGGACCTGGAAGGACAGTGAGTGAATTGTCCTTTTGCTATATTGTGATTAAAAAAAACATTTATTCTAGGGACAGAAAACTCTAGGTAGGGACAGTGTCAGTTTCTTTCACTCTGCAAGTCCTTGTTTCCAGGGACCTGGAAGGACAGTGAGTGAATTGTCCTTTTGCTATATTGTGATTAAAAAAAACATTTATTCTAGGGACAGAAAACTCTAGGTAGGGACAGTGTCAGTTTCTTTCACTCTGCAAGTCCTTGTTTCCAGGGACCTGGAAGGACAGTGAGTGAATTGTCCTTTTGCTATATTGTGATTAAAAAAAACATTTATTCTAGGGACAGAAAACTCTAGGTAGGGACAGTGTCAGTTTCTTTCACTCTGCAAGTCCTTGTTTCCAGGGACCTGGAAGGACAGTGAGTGAATTGTCCTTTTGCTATATTGTGATTAAAAAAAACATTTATTCTAGGGACAGAAAACTCTAGGTAGGGACAGTGTCAGTTTCTTTCACTCTGCAAGTCCTTGTTTCCAGGGACCTGGAAGGACAGTGAGTGAATTGTCCTTTTGCTATATTGTGATTAAAAAAAACATTTTTTTCTAGGGACAGAAAACTGTAGGTAGGGAGAGTATTTTTTTTCTTTCACTCTGCAAGTCCTTGTTTCCAGGGACCTGTAAGGACAGTGAGTTAATTTTCCTTGTGCTATATTGTGATTAAAAAAAACATTTATTCTAGGGACAGAAAACTCTAGGTAGGGACAGTGTCAGTTTCTTTCACTCTGCAAGTCCTTGTTTCCAGGGACCTGGAAGGACAGTGAGTGAATTGTCCTTTTGCTATATTGTGATTAAAAAAAACATTTATTCTAGGGACAGAAAACTCTAGGTAGGGACAGTGTCAGTTTCTTTCACTCTGCAAGTCCTTGTTTCCAGGGACCTGGAAGGACAGTGAGTGAATTGTCCTTTTGCTATATTGTGATTAAAAAAAACATTTATTCTAGGGACAGAAAACTCTAGGTAGGGACAGTGTCAGTTTCTTTCACTCTGCAAGTCCTTGTTTCCAGGGACCTGGAAGGACAGTGAGTGAATTGTCCTTTTGCTATATTGTGATTAAAAAAAACATTTATTCTAGGGACAGAAAACTCTAGGTAGGGACAGTGTCAGTTTCTTTCACTCTGCAAGTCCTTGTTTCCAGGGACCTGGAAGGACAGTGAGTGAATTGTCCTTTTGCTATATTGTGATTAAAAAAAACATTTATTCTAGGGACAGAAAACTCTAGGTAGGGACAGTGTCAGTTTCTTTCACTCTGCAAGTCCTTGTTTCCAGGGACCTGGAAGGACAGTGAGTGAATTGTCCTTTTGCTATATTGTGATTAAAAAAAACATTTTTTTCTAGGGACAGAAAACTGTAGGTAGGGAGAGTATTTTTTTTCTTTCACTCTGCAAGTCCTTGTTTCCAGGGACCTGGAAGGACAGTGAGTGAATTGTCCTTTTGCTATATTGTGATTAAAAAAAACATTTATTCTAGGGACAGAAAACTCTAGGTAGGGACAGTGTCAGTTTCTTTCACTCTGCAAGTCCTTGTTTCCAGGGACCTGGAAGGACAGTGAGTGAATTGTCCTTTTGCTATATTGTGATTAAAAAAAACATTTATTCTAGGGACAGAAAACTCTAGGTAGGGACAGTGTCAGTTTCTTTCACTCTGCAAGTCCTTGTTTCCAGGGACCTGGAAGGACAGTGAGTGAATTGTCCTTTTGCTATATTGTGATTAAAAAAAACATTTATTCTAGGGACAGAAAACTCTAGGTAGGGACAGTGTCAGTTTCTTTCACTCTGCAAGTCCTTGTTTCCAGGGACCTGGAAGGACAGTGAGTGAATTGTCCTTTTGCTATATTGTGATTAAAAAAAACATTTATTCTAGGGACAGAAAACTCTAGGTAGGGACAGTGTCAGTTTCTTTCACTCTGCAAGTCCTTGTTTCCAGGGACCTGGAAGGACAGTGAGTGAATTGTCCTTTTGCTATATTGTGATTAAAAAAAACATTTATTCTAGGGACAGAAAACTCTAGGTAGGGACAGTGTCAGTTTCTTTCACTCTGCAAGTCCTTGTTTCCAGGGACCTGGAAGGACAGTGAGTGAATTGTCCTTTTGCTATATTGTGATTAAAAAAAACATTTTTTTCTAGGGACAGAAAACTGTAGGTAGGGAGAGTATTTTTTTTCTTTCACTCTGCAAGTCCTTGTTTCCAGGGACCTGTAAGGACAGTGAGTTAATTTTCCTTGTGCTATATTGTGATTAAAAAAAACATTTATTCTAGGGACAGAAAACTCTAGGTAGGGACAGTGTCAGTTTCTTTCACTCTGCAAGTCCTTGTTTCCAGGGACCTGGAAGGACAGTGAGTGAATTGTCCTTTTGCTATATTGTGATTAAAAAAAACATTTATTCTAGGGACAGAAAACTCTAGGTAGGGACAGTGTCAGTTTCTTTCACTCTGCAAGTCCTTGTTTCCAGGGACCTGGAAGGACAGTGAGTGAATTGTCCTTTTGCTATATTGTGATTAAAAAAAACATTTATTCTAGGGACAGAAAACTCTAGGTAGGGACAGTGTCAGTTTCTTTCACTCTGCAAGTCCTTGTTTCCAGGGACCTGGAAGGACAGTGAGTGAATTGTCCTTTTGCTATATTGTGATTAAAAAAAACATTTATTCTAGGGACAGAAAACTCTAGGTAGGGACAGTGTCAGTTTCTTTCACTCTGCAAGTCCTTGTTTCCAGGGACCTGGAAGGACAGTGAGTGAATTGTCCTTTTGCTATATTGTGATTAAAAAAAACATTTATTCTAGGGACAGAAAACTCTAGGTAGGGACAGTGTCAGTTTCTTTCACTCTGCAAGTCCTTGTTTCCAGGGACCTGGAAGGACAGTGAGTGAATTGTCCTTTTGCTATATTGTGATTAAAAAAAACATTTATTCTAGGGACAGAAAACTCTAGGTAGGGACAGTGTCAGTTTCTTTCACTCTGCAAGTCCTTGTTTCCAGGGACCTGGAAGGACAGTGAGTGAATTGTCCTTTTGCTATATTGTGATTAAAAAAAACATTTTTTTCTAGGGACAGAAAACTGTAGGTAGGGAGAGTATTTTTTTTCTTTCACTCTGCAAGTCCTTGTTTCCAGGGACCTGTAAGGACAGTGAGTTAATTGTCCTTGTGCTATATTGTGCTGAAAAAAACATTTATTCCAGGGACAGAAAACTCTAGGTAGGGACAGTGTCAGTTTCTTTCACTCTGCAAGTCCTTGTTTCCAGGGACCTGGAAGGACAGTGAGTGAATTGTCCTTTTGCTATATTGTGATTAAAAAAAACATTTATTCTAGGGACAGAAAACTCTAGGTAGGGACAGTGTCAGTTTCTTTCACTCTGCAAGTCCTTGTTTCCAGGGACCTGGAAGGACAGTGAGTGAATTGTCCTTTTGCTATATTGTGATTAAAAAAAACATTTATTCTAGGGACAGAAAACTCTAGGTAGGGACAGTGTCAGTTTCTTTCACTCTGCAAGTCCTTGTTTCCAGGGACCTGGAAGGACAGTGAGTGAATTGTCCTTTTGCTATATTGTGATTAAAAAAAACATTTATTCTAGGGACAGAAAACTCTAGGTAGGGACAGTGTCAGTTTCTTTCACTCTGCAAGTCCTTGTTTCCAGGGACCTGGAAGGACAGTGAGTGAATTGTCCTTTTGCTATATTGTGATTAAAAAAAACATTTATTCTAGGGACAGAAAACTCTAGGTAGGGACAGTGTCAGTTTCTTTCACTCTGCAAGTCCTTGTTTCCAGGGACCTGGAAGGACAGTGAGTGAATTGTCCTTTTGCTATATTGTGATTAAAAAAAACATTTATTCTAGGGACAGAAAACTCTAGGTAGGGACAGTGTCAGTTTCTTTCACTCTGCAAGTCCTTGTTTCCAGGGACCTGGAAGGACAGTGAGTGAATTGTCCTTTTGCTATATTGTGATTAAAAAAAACATTTTTTTCTAGGGACAGAAAACTGTAGGTAGGGAGAGTATTTTTTTTCTTTCACTCTGCAAGTCCTTGTTTCCAGGGACCTGTAAGGACAGTGAGTTAATTGTCCTTGTGCTATATTGTGCTGAAAAAAACATTTATTCCAGGGACAGAAAACTCTAGGTAGGGACAGTGTCAGTTTCTTTCACTCTGCAAGTCCTTGTTTCCAGGGACCTGGAAGGACAGTGAGTGAATTGTCCTTTTGCTATATTGTGATTAAAAAAAACATTTATTCTAGGGACAGAAAACTCTAGGTAGGGACAGTGTCAGTTTCTTTCACTCTGCAAGTCCTTGTTTCCAGGGACCTGGAAGGACAGTGAGTGAATTGTCCTTTTGCTATATTGTGATTAAAAAAAACATTTATTCTAGGGACAGAAAACTCTAGGTAGGGACAGTGTCAGTTTCTTTCACTCTGCAAGTCCTTGTTTCCAGGGACCTGGAAGGACAGTGAGTGAATTGTCCTTTTGCTATATTGTGATTAAAAAAAACATTTATTCTAGGGACAGAAAACTCTAGGTAGGGACAGTGTCAGTTTCTTTCACTCTGCAAGTCCTTGTTTCCAGGGACCTGGAAGGACAGTGAGTGAATTGTCCTTTTGCTATATTGTGATTAAAAAAAACATTTATTCTAGGGACAGAAAACTCTAGGTAGGGACAGTGTCAGTTTCTTTCACTCTGCAAGTCCTTGTTTCCAGGGACCTGGAAGGACAGTGAGTGAATTGTCCTTTTGCTATATTGTGATTAAAAAAAACATTTTTTTCTAGGGACAGAAAACTGTAGGTAGGGAGAGTATTTTTTTTCTTTCACTCTGCAAGTCCTTGTTTCCAGGGACCTGTAAGGACAGTGAGTTAATTGTCCTTGTGCTATATTGTGCTGAAAAAAACATTTATTCCAGGGACAGAAAACTCTAGGTAGGGACAGTGTCAGTTTCTTTCACTCTGCAAGTCCTTGTTTCCAGGGACCTGGAAGGACAGTGAGTGAATTGTCCTTTTGCTATATTGTGATTAAAAAAAACATTTTTTTCTAGGGACAGAAAACTGTAGGTAGGGAGAGTGTTTTTTTTCTTTCACTCTGCAAGTCCTTGTTTCCAGGGACCTGTAAGGACAGTGAGTTAATTTTCCTTGTGCTATATTGTGATTAAAAAAAACATTTTTTCTAGGGACAGAAAACTGTAGGTAGGGAGAGTGTTTTTTTTCTTTCACTCTGCAAGTCCTTGTTTCCAGGGACAGAGAAGGACACCTGAAGGTAGCCCTTATTGCTTTTTTCCCATCTCCCTGCAGGCCATCTATTAGAATGTCTGGAAGGCAAACAAGGAGAGGCAGACAGTCAGGAGGCAATAAAAGAGGGCAAGCAGGCTCTGTGTCTGGGGGCAACAGTGCTGGTCGTGGACGCGGTGCATTGTCATCAGCACATGGCCATGGGACACGCTTGTCCTTCTTTTCGGCAGCTGGACATGTTGAGCCACATCATGCCGAAGACTTGGTAGAGTGGATGACCAAGCCCTCCTCCTCCTCCTCATCCTCTCTCACCCAGGCTCAGGGTACTGGAAAAGCAGCTGCCAAAGCGTCGTCTTCCCTGGTATCAATGTCAGACAAATCATCAGTCACTCCTTCCCTAGACCCACCATGTCCTCCTCCTGAGGAGTCCCCCGAACTGTTTCAGCACAGTGTTGGGTACATGCTCCAGGAGGATGCCCAGCGTTTCGAAGGGTCTGATGATGAAACCCAGCTAGAGGAAGGCAGTAGCGTGAGAGCAGACAGAGGGGATGCTCAAGAAGGACACCAATCTGGCAGTCATGTTCCAGCAGCTGCAGCATACTGCCAGATTGGCTCCAGTGATGAGGAGGGAGGGGATGATGAGGTCAATGACTCCACGTGGGTGCCTAATAGGAGAGAGGAGGAGGAGGAGGATGAGGAGGAGGCACATCTCCAACGAGGCAGGATGCCCTTTGGTGGCCAGCGTAAGGGCAGTACACCGACGGAATCACACCGCAGAGCTCCGCCTGTGCAGGGCGCTGCCTCTGCCCGTCATTCAAAAAGTTCTTTGGTGTGGGCCTTTTTTGAGGCTAGTGCATCAGATCGCACAGCTGCTGTTTGCAACATATGTCTCAAGCGTATATCGCGTGGCCAAAACATCAGCCGCTTGGGTACCACATGCCTGACCAGACATATGTTGACCTGCCATGCAGCTCGTTGGCAAGCCTACCTCAAAGACCCACACCAAAGAACAAAGCGGACCTCTCCTTGCACCGCATCAGCTGGGATCTCCAACCCCACTATAACTTCAGTCCTCTCTGAAACATGCACTGAGAGGAATGAAGGTGTAGAATTAGGTGTGTCACAGCCAAGTACTTGCGCCCACTCTGCTAGCAGTACACCGACGTCCGATTCTAGCAGGCAAATTTCCCTGCCCCAGCTGCTGGACCGTCGAAAGAAGTTCACTCCCAGCCATCCACATGCCCAGCGGTTGAATGCTAGCTTGGCTAAATTGCTAGCGCTTCAACTGCTGCCTTTTCAGTTGGTAGACTCGGCCCCCTTCCGTGAGTTTGTGCAATGTGCGGTTCCTCAGTGGCAGGTTCCCAAACGCCACTTTTTCTCACGGAAGGCTATTCCGGCTCTCTACCGGCATGTGGAAGGCAATGTCTTGGCCTCGCTGGACAGGGCGGTCAGCGGTAAGGTGCATATTACCGCTGACTCATGGTCCAGCAGGCATGGACAGGGACGTTACCTTTCTTTCACGGCCCATTGGGTCACTCTTTTGGCAGCTGGGAAGGATTCAGGACAAGGTGCAGTAGTGTTGGAGGTTGTCCCACCGCCACGCCTCCAAAATGCTACTACTGGTTGTGACACACCTCTCTCCTCCACCCCCTCCTCTTCTTCTTCCTCCATGGCCTCTTCCTGTGGTTTGTCCTATGAACCAGCGGTGCTCCGTAGCCGTTCACGGGGCTACGCAAGTACGCAGGCAAAAAGATGCCATGCCGTGCTTGCGCTGGTGTGTTTGGGGGACAGAAGCCACACTGGGGCAGAGGTCCTGTCTGCTCTGCAGGGCCAGGCCGAGAGGTGGTTGACGCCACGCCAGCTTAAGCCAGGAATGGTGGTTTGCGACAATGGCACCAACCTCCTCTCCGCCCTCCGACAGGGACAACTGACCCATGTGCCCTGTGTGGCTCACGTCCTTAACCTGGTGGTGCAGCGGTTCTTGGGCAGGTACCCGGGCTTACAGGATGTCCTGAGGCAGGCCAGGAAAGTCTGTGTGCATTTCCGCAGATCTTATAATGCCAGTGCTCGCCTGGCTGAGCTGCAAAAGGAGTTGAACCTGCCCAAGAACCGCCTTATATGTGACATGCCCACCAGGTGGAACTCAACGTTGGCCATGCTGCAGCGGCTGCACACGCAGCAGAGGGCCATCAATGAGTACCTGTGCGACTACGGCACCAGGACAGGGTCAGGGGAGCTTGGTTTTTTTTCTCCACGCCAGTGGGGCATGATCAGGGATGCATGCACTGTCCTGGCACCATTTGAGGAGGCCACGAGGATGGTGAGCAGTGACAGTGCATGCATCAGTGACACTGTACCTCTTGTCCACCTGTTGGAGCACACGCTGCGTGGAATAATGGACAGGGCACTTGAGGCAGAACAGAGGCAGGAAGAGGAGGACTTCCTTGCCTCTCAAGGCCCCCTTTACCCAGACAGTGTTCCTTCTGTCCCACCCATCGCACAGGAAGAGGAGGAGGAGGAGGAGGAGGAGGAGGAGGATTGTGTCAGCATGGAGGTGGAGGCTGGCACTCAGCATCATCAGCAGCAGTCTTTTAGGGATGATTTACAGTCCCAAGAAACCAGTGGACTTGTACGTGGCTGGGAGGAGGTGGCTGCGGATCATGTCGTCCTTAGTGACCCAGAGGACTCCGGAGCGAATGCCTCAGCAAACCTACGCTGCATGGCCTCCCTGATCCTGCAAAGTCTGCGGAAGGATCCTCGTATTCTTCGGATCAAGGAGAGGGACCATTACTGGCTGGCCACTCTCCTTGATCCACGGTACAAGGGTAAGGTTGCGGACCTTATGTTACCGTCGCAGAGGGAGCAGAGGATGAGACAACTCCGGGAGGCCTTGCAGAAAGGTCTGTGCAACGCGTTCCCAGAGACTGGGAGGTTGCAAACTCCTGGTCCTGGACAACGAGTTGCTGAGGCTTCGGCCAGTCAAAGAAGGAGCGGTGGGGAAGGTGGCCGTCTGACCGATGCGTTCAGACAATTCTTTAGTCCGCAGCCCCAAAGTATGATTGGTTCCAGCAACCATCGCCAGCGTCTGATAAACATGGTGCAGGAATATCTAGGGGCAAGGTCAGACTTGGACACCTTCCCCACCGAAAATCCTCTGGCTTACTGGGTCTTGAGGATGGATCACTGGCCAGAGCTTGCACAGTATGCAATTGAGCTACTGGCCTGTCCTGCATCCAGCGTTCTTTCGGAACGCACATTCAGTGCTGCTGGAGGATTTGTCACGGATCACAGGGTGCGCCTGTCCACCGACTCGGTTGATCGACTGACTTTCATCAAGATGAACCAGTCTTGGATCACCACCAGCTACCACACACCTGATGCTGATATAACAGACTAATTGATTTTAAAATGTCACATCCCTTCAAGACTGATGCTGATGCTGAGTGCCTGTGCTGTTATGTTGACTGGCTATCCTCCTCCTCCGAGTCCTCAATGATACGATTGATGATGATAGCTTGGAAGATCATTTTTGTTTATGGGTGCCGCCACCAGTGCCTAACGCCCAATTTTTCAGCCCCTGTTTAACAGGGGCGTGTAATTACAATTTTTGAAGCAATACTTTGCAACAGGGCTCATTGCTGTGCTCCAAGTACAGTATCTGTGAGGAGTTGCAGTGTTGTGCCACCAGTGCCTAAGGCCCAATTTTTCAGCCCCTGTTTAACAGGGGCGTGTCATTACAATTTTTGAAGCAATACTTTGCAACAGGGCTCATTGCTGTGCTCCAAGTACAGTATCTGTGAGGGGTTGCAGTGTTGTGCCACCAGTGCCTAAGGCCCAATTTTTCAGCCCCTGTTCAACAGGGGCATGTAATTACAATTCTTGATCTAATAATTCACAGCAGGGCCCATTGCTGCACCCACCAAGAGTAACTGTCAGGGCTTACAGTGTTGTGGCACCAGCACCACCATCAAAGGCCCAATTTTTACTACCACTGTTCAACAATTATATGTAATTAAAATTCCTGATATAATAGTTGACAGCAGGGCGTTCCAGCACCAACCAAGAGTAACTGTGAGTGCTTACAGTGTTGTGCCAACACCAACAACTAAGGGGCCTATTTCTGCAGAGTATATACGGCAGGTCCCTACTTTCAAACATCCAACTTACAAACGACTCCTACTTGCAAACGCAAGAAGACAACAGGAAGTGAGAGGAAATCTACCACTAGGAAGGAAAATTCTCTCCTGTAAGAATAAATATGGGAGAAAGGTGTCTCCTCTGTACTGATGCTTTATCAGCAATCCTTGTTTCAAGAAAAACACCACATTTCAAAAACAGTTGTCATTGGGACGGAAAGTGAGGTGAAATGTTCTGAACAGGGGCACAGACAGCAAAACAAATGTTACAGGGGTGATAACCCTTACCTATGTTTTCCAAAAAGTTTAAAAATAGATTTTTGGGCTGGAGCTACACTTCAACAATGTACCTGTTCAAAATTACAAACAGATTCTACATAAGAACAAACCTACAGTCCCTGTCTTGTATGCACCGCCTGTATACGGCTGTTCAGAGTATATAGGGCCTTTTTTATTTTATGTGCGGGGTTCCCCTTAATATCCATACAAGACCCAAAGGGGCTGGTAATGGGCTGGGGTAGGGGGGGGGGGGGGTCATGGGGTAGCTATGCCATTTTTCTTAAAGAATTTCATCCATATTACCGGGACCAGACATTACATTAAAGCCGCAAGCAGTTTTAAATGGCTTTTTTTTCCTTTAGAAGTGTCATTTTGTGCAGGGACAGTTCTAAACACGGGAAACACGTGGCACTTCACAGGCATACTTTAGACACCCCCCAGGTACGATATTTAAAGGAATATTTGACTTTTTTTTTTCACTTTATGCATCATTAAAATGACTGCTCCCGAAAAACGACCGTTTTTAAAACTTCTTTTTGCATTGATACATGTCCCCTGGTGCAGAACCCGGGTTCCCAAACCCTTTTTAGGACAATAACATGCATAATAGTTGTTATAATTAGCACTTTAGAATTCGAACGTTCGCATCCATTGTATTTAATAGGGTTCTAATGTTCGTTCGAACTTCCGGTCCGTTCGCGGGTTCTGGTGCGAACCGAACCCGGGGGTGTTCGGCTCATCACTACTCTGGAGGAGATTTACTAAAACTGGAAAGTGCAAAATCTGATGTAGCTGTGTTGAGAAATGAATCAGCTCCCAGGTTTTATTGTCAAAGCTTAATTGAACAAGCTGAAGTTAGAAGCTGATTGGCTACCATGCACTGCTGCACCAGATTCTGAGTGCTCCAGTATTAGTAAATCTGTTCAGTGCTGCACATCATGCACATAGTGGAGGAGATCCACTAAAGGCCTCCGCTTCCAACTCAGCCAGCACTGGCCACATGCCTCCCCTGCTTGGGGAGAAGAGTAACGTAATCGGTACATGATGCCCTCTTCCATCCATCCAGTTGGCTTTGGCAGCCAGAAGTGCACTGTAGCCCACGTGGTGATGTCACAGGGTTATGAAAGTGTTTCCATCATCCTGGACTAAGTAGATTAAAAAAAAAAGAATGAAGATATCAACTATATACCTATATTTAGAAGTAATAACACCAGGGGTAGTTGATCCAGGGAATATCCAATAGCCTCATAGGGGATCAAGACAGAATTTGTTCTCCTGCTGGAGTAAATTGTTTCATGATTTATCTTTTTTTTTTGCCTTTCTCTGGATCAACTGTGGGGATAGGATTGTGTGTATGGAGGGTTTTTCTATTAGTGTGTTTTTTTTTTATTGGTTGAACTTTTTCTTTTTCAATCTATGTGACTAAGCCCAGGTTCACACTGGGCTGCGGGAATGAAGCCGTGCGAGTTCAGCTGAACTGGCACGATTTCACTCCCGCTTGTCAGTCCCGATTTTGGCCGCGATTACAGACACATCTGTGCAGGTTTCTGCACAGATGTCAATGTAAATCGCGGGCCGAAATCACAAAAACTAGTACAGAAACGACTTTTTGAAATCGGTGCAGCGCCACAGATACGGAGTCGCACCGATTAGGACGGTGCCATTGCCGGCAATTGCCGCTGATTTGACAAGTCAAATTGCATATCAAATCGCACCAGTGTGAACCAGGACTAAAGCTGTATCACTTAGTTAAGTGCTTTTGCAGTTTGGTAAACCTTATAACTGTGAAAAAGTTAGAAAGTCTAGTCAGTTTGCTTGTTATACATTGCTGCTGTGATCCTCACATGTACAGCTGAGCAAAACTGAAGCTTTTATGCCCTGTACACACGATCGGATTTCCGATGGAATAAAATCCGATCGATTTTTCCATCGGAAATCCGATGAAGCTGACTTCCATCAGTCTTGCCTACACACCATCAGTCAAAAATCCGACCGTCCCAAACGCTGTGACGTAAAACACTCCGACAAGCTGAGAAAAATTAAGTTCAATGCTTCTGAGCATGCGTCGACTTGATTCTGAGCATGCGTGGGCTTTTTCGCCGATGGAGTTCCCGACAGACGATCGGAATTTGCTATCGTTTTTTTTTCCATCGGTAAAATTTAAAATATGTTCTATTTTTTTATACCGATGGGAAAAAGACTGATAAGGCCCACGCACGATCGATTTGTCCGATGAAAAAAGTCCATCGGTCTTTTTTCATCAGAAAAACCGATCGTGTGTACGCGGCATTAGACATATTTTTGGCCAACGCGTGGGGGGGTGAACACTGCCATGTATACTCACATCACAAAGCTTTTGCCTTTCTCATTCTTAGAATTCTTAGTATCAATTAAGCCCTGTACACACGATCGGATTTCCTATGGATTCTAATCTGATGAATTTTTCCATCGGAAATCCGATGAAGCTGACTTCCATCAGTCTTGCCTACACACCATCAGTCAAAAATCCGACCGTCCCAAACGCTGTGACGTAAAACACTCCGACAAGCCGAGAAAAATTAAGTTCAATGCTTCTGAGCATGCGTCGACTTGATTCTGAGCATGCGTGGGTTTTTTGTCCGATGGAGTTCCACACAGACGATCGGAATTTGCTATCGTTTTTTTTTCCCATCAGATAAATTTAAAACATGGGAAAAAGACAGATGGGGCCCATACACGATCGGTTTGTCCGATGAGAAAGGTCCATCGGACTGTTTTCATCGGTAAAACCGATCGTGTGTACACGGCATAAGAGTTACAGTGATGGGCATGATATATTACAGCTATACCTAAGAATTGGGAAAGGGTAAATCCAGGTTTGTGAAAAATAAATAAAAAAAAGCAAATAAAAAAAATGATAGCATATAATTGCTGCACAAGGGATATTGTAATTTAACATTAATTAAAACCTACCTTTCTTTTTCAATCTGCAGCCACAATCATTTTCTGTTAGATTCAATGCAATGGCAACCCACAGTCCTTCCTTACATAGTTGATGTGCAGAACTTGCCCAGAAATTTAATTTCCCGCTTGTGTGATTGGCTCCTTGATTTTTCCAGAAGTCTGCACTAAGATACATGTACAATTTTAGGCATCCTCTGCAATAGGAATTATATTTTTTGGTGAGATACTTCATTAGTGTTAAGTACTTCTAAAGAGATGCAGATGCTGCAAATTTCCTCATTAGAATTCAGTGCATCAGCTGACTAGTTTGAACATACATACTCCCATTCAGGAACCAGACTTAAGACATAATAGAATACACAGCTTTTTCTTAAAGCGGCCCTTCAGTAATTTTTTCATCTTTCCATCTATTAAATCTTCTGCCCTTGTTGTTTTAACTTAGGATAGTAAAACATTTTTTTCAGCCAGTGAATACCTTATACAGCCCACTTCCTGTTTCTTGTCTGGTAAAAAACCTAGGCATTTGACATCATGCACAGCGCTCTCTCTCAGTCTTTTGAGAGTTTTCCAGGAAGGGAGGAGGGATGAGTCATAAGA
Source organism: Rana muscosa (assembly GCA_029206835.1). Classification (NCBI taxonomy): domain Eukaryota; kingdom Metazoa; phylum Chordata; class Amphibia; order Anura; family Ranidae; genus Rana; species Rana muscosa. The sequence goes on along the minus strand of CM055121.1, from coordinate 174,363,078 downwards.
GGGCCAATGAAAGCTGCAGAGCTGCAGGTGTCCCTCTGCGTGTCTGTGTAAATCCAGGAAGTGAACAGGCAGCAGCTTCAGATGCCCACAGTTAAAATGGCTGCAGGCAGACTTAGTTGAGGGAGATTTCTGCAGCATATTTGGCAAGTACAGAATCACAGTATGTATAAAATAATATGCAAAGTGGATGGAGGGAGGCTTCAGAATGGCAAAGATGTTTTTATTACTGCAGTTCCTCTTTAAGAACAGAAACAGATAGGGCCCTGCTACAAAGTTTTTTAACCACTTTCTGACCGCGCTATAGATGAAAGACAGCTACAGAGCAGTTGTCCAGTTCTGGGAAGGCGTCTATTGACATTCCCCCAGAACCCTGCCCCCCTACGTGCCCCTGGGCTGCACATTGGGCTAGCTCAGTGATCGATTTAGGGGGTCAATTACAGTGGTCCAATCACAGCTTATCCTATGTACACAAATGCCGGTTATCAGAATTTCCTTTCCTCAGTGCTGTCACTGTGCGAGGGAAGAAAAGCCGATAACCAGCTTTCTTGTGACAGCAGATATTTTCACTGATAATCAGGGCACTGATCATCAGTACCCTAAAGATCAGTGCAGCCCCATCAGTGCCTATCAGTGTCCATCAGTGCAGCATATCAGTGCCCATCAATGCAGCCTATCAGTGCCCATCAATGCAGCCTTTCAGTGCCCATCAGTGCAGCCTCATCAGCACACATGAGTGAAGAAGAAAAATGACTTATGTGCAAAATTTTATAACAGAATCACAGAAAAAGGTGTTCTTTTAAAAAAAAACTTTCGGTCTTTTTCCGTTTGTTTAGCAGAAAAAAAAAAAACTCTGGTAATCAAATATCAATAAAAGAAAGCTCTATCTATCTAAAAAAAACGATATATATATATATATATATATATATATATATATATATATATATATACATTTAATTTGTGTACAGTGTTGCATGATCGCGCAATTGTCATTCAAAGTCACAACAGCAGTGAAAGCTGAAAGTTGGCCTGGACAGAAAGGGGGTGAAAGTGCCCTGTAGGCAAGTGGTTAAAATATTTGCAATGCACACTGATCGCCCAGAGAGGATTGTTTTTTCCCCCAACAAAATTGGTGTTAATATTTAATATTTAATCTGAATACAAGTTCGGACCTAACGTTATCTGTTCAGGAATTTGGTATAATTGCAATATTACTACAGCATTCCACTGTTAATGATTGTTAAGGACACTGGTCAGTGCAGGAACCACCAAGTCCTTACAGCCAAGGATGTCTCCAGCCCCATTCACTTATATGACTGGAAATTCCCATCCATGTAAGCAAAGGAGTGGGGTGGTAACATCACTGAGAAAAATGGCCATGGCTCTAGACCAAATATGACTATTTCCATATTTGGTAAGTGACGTCACCACAGCCATTTCCTCCTGCATATAAATTTAATTACAGTCTCTAGCACAGGAGTGTGACGTGAGTGGGCAGGCCGGTGTAATGACAGATTATTTTTCTTTCAATGATTGGTGAGCGACAATTAATGGGTGGTGTTCGCTGTAATTGATGCTGGATTTACACTGGATTTTTTTTAATAAAGGACTTTTCAAAAACATATGTGTGTTTATTTAAAACTGACATTTTTTTTACAAATGAGTAGGAGTACCCTTTGCATGACCTTTACTGTTGTGGGGAACCCCACATTAGGATTTCTGGGGGCCCCCTCACCTTAAAGTGGCTTTCCAGATTCTGATATTTCCACTGGGGCAGGGTTTGCCCCTTGTCGCCATCAACACGGCCCCCCATGTTGAGGGTATGTGGCCTGGCATGGTTCAGGAGGGGGGAAGCTCCCTTTTCCTGGCCTTTCAAGATGCATGCTGAGATTGAGCATCCTAAGTCTGGTATGGATTTGAACAGATCCCCATACCATTATTTTTTAATTGGACTTCCCCCTAAAATACATATCAGATCTGAAGGGTCTGGTATAGATTTAGAGGGTCCAATGTTTTTTTTTTGCTCTGGGTTCCCCAACAAAGTTGATACCAGATTTAAATGGTATAGTATTGATTTGGGGGGGGGGCATGTTATTTTTTTTTGAACATGTATAGCAAAAGTGACATATTGAAAAAAGTAATTAATTACATTTTCCCTCCAAATTACATCAAACCCTCAGGGTCTGGTTTATATTTTGGGGTGTCCCCATTGCATTATTCACAAAATAAAGGAAGCTTTCATGGTAGAGATGCACCACTTCACAGCCACTGTTATGTGAAATATGGTATTTAAAAAAAAGTTTTTGCATTACATGTCCCCTGGGGCAGTGCTCAGCCCCCATGCACTTTTTTTCTTTGTCAATCTCTTGACTATTAACCTTAAAAATTGATTTAGTAAATTCAGTTCATTGACTTCAACAGGGTTCAGACTTGGCATCTGAAACTTTTGATATGTTCTACATGTTTGGCTGATAGCAAATATATATATAGGGAGCTTTCTGTACTGTTATCAACACTTTGAAGCTAAGAGACAGCACTTATCATCACTCCTTTTATAAAGTATTTTCCCCTTACAGTCAGATATTATTATATTAAATAACTGCTGTGAACCATACCACTGGGTTTCCTCAATAAGCAATTATTATTAGGTCCTGGAAAGCTGAGTAGATAGAGATGACATTCCTATATATTTAAAACGGCAGTTGAGGTGTATTCTTATAAATGTATTTTAAAATGAAGTGACCTGAAGAAGTGGCTATCAGTAAACCATTAGCCAGGAAGGAACCTTCCCCATAAAATTACCAGCAGGACATTGAATCATTTGTTCTGTTGGTGAAAGTCACAAAGAAAGTCTTAAAATTATACAATTATAAACATAAATCAATTTATGGTGTCATTTCTGCTTTTCTACATTAATAAATTAAGCATGTAACATTGTTCAAAATTATGTCAGTTACGCATATAATAATCTTTTAAATTAATGAAGTGATGGAGCAGTTTGATGACGACCATGATTTACTAGCTTGCTTTTAGCTGATGCTAAAAGCTTTTCATTTAATAAATTGCCCCCTTGAGAAATTACCAAAAATGAATATTTTCTGTGCTAAATGTTCCAAGGTTTACACTTTTTCAATATATTAATAAATGGCAAGGGATATGCATTTTTCAAAATATATCTTCTTTTACATATATTTAATTGAAATTAATTAGTGTAATACGTTTGAAGGAAGTGGTCAAGCCGAGAGGTTCAAGATCATTTATAACAATTTATTTTAGTAATAAAAAAAGGAATTTTAACAATAGCATTGATCGCATTCTTAAAACTTTTATAGTAGCTTAGGAAAGATTCCAAGATATTTTGATTAATTAAAGGGGAACCTGACTTACATTAGAAGACTACTTGGCTCTTACTATTAAGATATCTATTTAAATTTATCCCTTCATTTGGAATACATCTCTTTAATAGAAAATCATCAAGATTTGTTTTCTTCTCTGCATGGGATTAAATGTGGGATAGCAACAGAATTGTGTAATAATATATTTGGAAGTTAAAATGGGTAAAGAATTTACTCTTTAGGTGTAAAAGCTTTCTTTCTATATAGTCAGTTATTTTATTGATGTCAAGAACTGGTGGATTGAACATCTTGGAAATGACATACAAAGTTGAAGTGTATATCTGACCCAAACATTTTTGGAGAAAGGTGAAAATCTTTGTCAGTTACATTTTTCCAGTCTTGGAGACAGGAAATGAGAAGAAATATCTTCAAACAGTTGTCACAAGGACAGGTGTCCCGATTGGAAGGTTTATCCTCACCTCCTGTTCTGGTGACACCTGTAAAATTTTGGATTTCTCATAATTTTCTGTTTCAGTGACAGTGGTCAAAGAAAAAGGTGAAAATACCAAGAAGGGACACAGACAACAATAAAAGGGTTCTAGTATTTCCCAAATCTAAAACATAAAAAAATGGTTTTGCCTATACATATAGTTTAAGTCCACAGATACCACTTTACAACAGTAGGAGAACCAATGCCACTCTGTAGGGGTCATTACTAAGTCTGACCTGTTGTCACCTACCATAGTTGAGTAACAGAGGCCTCTCAGTTTGCTTGTTTGAGCCCAAAACATATAAAAAGGGCTGAATGTTCCTAATAGGGATGAGCCGAAACACCCCCCTGTTCGGTTCGCACCAGAACCTGCGAACAGACAGAAAGTTTGCGCGAACTTTAGAACCCTATTAAATACAATGGACTCGAACGTTCGAAATCAAAAGTGCTAATTATAAAGGCTAATATGCAAGTTATTGTCCTAAAAAGTGTTTGGGGACCCAGGGGACATGTATCAATGCAAAAATGCTGTTTTTTCGGGAGCAGTGATTTTAATAATGCTTAAAGTGAAACAATAATAGTGAAATATTCCTTTCAATTTGGTACCTGAGGTGTGTGTATAGTATGCCTGTAAAGTGGCGCTTTTTTCCCGTGCTTAGAACTGTCCCTGCACAAAGTGTCATTTCTGAAGGAAAAAAAGTCATTTAAAACTCACTCGTGGCTATAATGAATTGTCGGCTCCTGGCAATACATAGAAAAGTCATTGGCAAAAAAAAAAAAAATGCGTGGGGGTCCCCCCAAATTCCATTACCAGGCCCTTCAGGTCTGGTATGGTTATTAAGGGGAACCCCAAAAAGTTCCCCCAAAAATCCATACCAGACCCTTTATCCGAGCACGCAACCTGGCAGGCCGCAGGAAAAGAGGGGGAGACGAGAGAGCGCCCCCTCCTCCTGAACCATACCAGGCCACATGCCCTCAACATGGGGAGGATGTCCCCATGTTGATGGGGACAAGGGCCTCATCCCCACAACCCTTGCCCGGTGGTTGTGGGGGTCTGCAGGCAGGGGGCTTATCGGAATCTGGAAGACCCCTTTAACAAAGGGGAACCCCCAGATCCCGCCCCCCCCTATGTGAATTGGTAATGGGGTATATTGTACCCCTACCATTTCACAAAGAAAGCGTAACAAATTGTAAAAAAAAACCACACACAGTTGGGAAAGTCCTTTATTTAAAAAAAAACAAAAAAACAAAACAAAAACATTCCAGCGTTAAAATCCAGTGTCCCACGGTGATCCGATGTCCAGCGCTGTACACACAAAATGTCATTGGCTGAGCCTGAGCGGACCTGATGGGGAACCTCCTCCGCAGTGTAATAAATTAATAGACCCGCCCCTTCTAAAGTTCCCCATCAGGTCTGCTCAGCCAATGACGTAGATGTAAGGCTAAGCGGACCAGATGCGGAACGTGAGGAGGGGCGGGTCTATTCATTTATTAAACTGTGGAGGAAGTTCCCCATCAGGTCCGACCCCTCGTATGTCAGACCCTGTCTATGTCATTGGCTGAGCGGACCTGATGGGGAACTTCCTCCACAGTGTAATAAATGAATAGACCCACCCCTTCTCACGTTCCGCATCTGGTCCGCTTAGCCTTACACCTACGTCATTGGCTGAGCGGACCTGATGGGGAACTTTAGAATGGGCGGGTCTATTCATTTAATACACTGTGGTGGAAGTTCCCCATCAGGTCCGCTCAGGCTCAGCCATTGATGTTTCGTGTGGACAGCACTGGACATCGGATCACCGCGGGACACTGGATTTTATTGCTGGAATGTTTTTTATTTTTAATTTTTTTTATTTTTAATAAAGGACTTTCCCAACGGTGTCTGTGTTTTTTTTTTAATTTGTTACACTTTCTTTGTGAAATGGTAGGGGTACAATGTACCCCATTACCAATTCACATAGGGGGGGCCGGGATCTGGGGGTCCCCTTTGTTAAAGGGGTCTTCCAGATTCCGAAAAGCCCCCCGCGCGCAGACCCCCACAACCACCGGACAAGGGTTGTGGGGATGAGGCCCTTGTCCCCATCAACATGGGGACATCCTCCCCATGTTGAGGGCATGTGGCCTGGTATGGTTCAGGAGGGGGGGCGCTCTCTCGTCCCCCCCTTTTATTCTGCGGCCTGCCAGGTTGCGTGCTCAGATGAAGGGTCTGGTATGCATTTTTGGGGGAACTCCACGGCTTTTTATGTTTTTATTTGGGGTGGAGTTCCCCTTAAAATCCATACCAGACCTAAAGGGCCTGGTAATTGAATTTGGGGGGACCCCCACCCACTTTTTTTTTATCAATGACTTTTCTCTATATTGCCGGGAGCCGACAATTCATTATAGCTGCGAGTGAGTTTTAAATTACTTTTTTTCCTTCAGAAATTACACTTTGTGCAGGGACAATTGTTAAGCATGGGAAACAAGCGCGACTTTACAGGCATACTATACACACACCCTAGGTACGAAATTTAAAGGAATATTTCACTTTTATTGTTTCACTTTAAGCATTATTAAAATCACTACTCCCGAAAAAACTGCAGTTTTTAAAACTTTTTTTTGCATTGATACATGTCCCCTGGGGCAGGACCCGGGTCCCCAAACACTTTTTATGACAATAACTTGCATATAAGCCTTTAAAATTAGCACTTTAGATTTCTCCCATAGACTTTTCGAATTTGCCCCGAACACCCCAAATTGTTCGCTGTTCGGCGAACGGGCGAACAGGCAATGTTCGAGTCGAACATGAGTTCGACTCGAACTCGAAGCTCATCCCTAGTTCCTAATGGTTCAAGGACATTCTGCTAAAAATATAAAGTAAAGCTGATCAGTATCCTTGAGAAAAGAATAAGAAAAACATATGGCCAAAGAAGTGAACAAAGTATTGGACATTAACATAGTTCAGTAATATTGGAAAGTTATGGTTTGTAATTGAGGAATGACCAGTAAGGTGTGCACCTCATTATTCTAAAATAAAATTTAAAGAAAATCGAGAAAACGAGTCCCTGGGACTAGTGCTTCTAGTGTGAACTACAACGATAATTCCCTGCGCATAAGTGTGATGGCCCAAATGGGAAAAGTACTCTGTAATAAGAAGTGGATTATACCTTTGAAGCCTTGCTGCCCTCTAGGACTGGGATTGTCCTCAAAACACTGAAGAAAATAGATAAAAACAGAGGGCACACTGGCCTAGTGCATTATCCAACAACAATTTTTATTAAGGGTAAAATATAATAAATAACTACTCACAAACATAGGTAGTAAAAGTTCTCATTAAAGCAGAGGTGCAGCCAGAAAAAAAAAGTCAGCAGCTACTAACAGTGTAGCTGCTGACTTTTAATAAGGACACTTACCTGTCCTACTCGCCCACGATGTCGGTCCCGCCACGGCGATCGATCGCTGCTGGCAGGTCCCGGCTCCTCCATCCTGAGTAAGGGAAACAGGCAGTGAAGCCGTAAGGCTTCACTGCCCGTTTCCTACTGCGCATGCGCCACTCGCACGGCGCTTTGTGAATGGGCGGCTTGCCTCCTGGGATACACACAGTTCCCAGAAGGCAGCGCGGCCCATTCACAAAAAGAGGAAATGGAAGGAGACCCACCGCGGACAAGAAGAGGAACATTAGAGTCAGATTAGGGGACTTCCGCATAGCAACAGACATTTAGGGTGAGTATAATTTTTTTTTTCTATTCAATTTTTTTTTTATTTTTTATGATTTTTAATGTAAAGATTTTTTCAGGGTGGACCTCCGCTTTAAGCCACTCCACGTGGCTACAATCTCCCGGACTAGCTGATACATTGAGCTTAGGGAGACCTCACCAGGGTCACTGCTCGCTGACGCGTTTCGAAGGTATGTCCTTCTACAACAGAGGCAACTTGACACGGATGAAGAAGGACATACCTTCGAAACACATACTACCTATGTTTGCAAGTAGCTATTTAATATAATTTATCCTTAATAAAAATTGTTGTTTGGATAATGCACTAGGCCAGTAGGCACTCTATTTTCTAAAGTGCTTCTAGTGTGTCAGAACTTGAATGGGACACTCTCAGGACTGCCATATTGCAACACTAGCAAAGAGTATCCTCTAATACTAACAGTTTGCCTAGCTGTCAGACCAGTTAATGACTGGGGACTAGGGAAGGCTGTTACAGGATTACCCATGTTGTAAGCCTTTTGGCCCATGTGCTACCTAAACATTTGCCTGGTGCATGGACTCCACAGGTGATGTCCCATCAAGTCTCTGCTGCGTATGCCTCCCCCAACATCTTTTCAGTGTAAAGGATGAGTGATATCCCATTGTCATTCATCCTTTACCATCATTGGGTGATAATCATTGGTTTTTCTAGGAACCTATCATGTCACTCACCCAACTGCCCTTCTTTTTGATCACCAAAGAGGCAAACAACAAACAGAATTAGAGGAAAAGCTCTAACCCTATGCCAACAGCAACAACTGCAATGGCAGGGTTTATTTTTTGTCGTGCCCAGAGAAAATAGAAGCACATACATCCTTTTTAACAAGCACCAGGTTCAAATAAAAAAATTACTCCATACTGGTGCTATGTGCTAAAAGTTATAGTCATTGACAAACAAACATTCAGTACATAGCCTGCAATGGAAGATATCAACTTTGAAAAGAACATAGTAAAATATATAAAAATGAACAAGCTTTTGGCCAGTGGATTTTTTTCATGTTATTTGTCAGCTTTATCTTTGGCTGTTCTGTGTGTCATCCCTGTATTTTTTCATATTTTAGATTACTTCAATTACCCTGATTATTGAAAAAGAAAAAAATATATATACAGAATGTTCCAGAAAAGTCTATACATTTAGCTGTATTGTTCTGTCCATGGCAATAATTGCAGTGCATTTAACAAAATATCTTGCATGCTATAGGTTTGAGTGTGTGGACCTGCAATTTTCCACTCCAACTGATTTAACAAACACCCTTAAAAACACACTGCAGCAAGTCCAAAATAGCATAGCAATGAATGTAGATATGGAATATTGCATATATTTTCAATTGTGTCTTGTATAAATGGGCCTTAAAGTAGATCTATAGGCAAAGCATTGTTTTTTTTTTTAATTTTGGATAGAGTAAGGGAGGATATTAACCCCTGTCAGGTTTTGCCATCTGTTCCAATGGTGAGATTTACCTTTTTATTCCTGTCCCATTGCCAAAATAGGAAGTGAGAGGAAATCCCTGCAAATTACGGGAATACCTTGGGCCCTTAGGTCACCAGAACTATAGGAAAAACTTGTTTTCATTTAGGATAGAGAAAGGGAGGGGTAAACGTCTTGTCATTTCCTTCCCATCTGTTACATTGGGGAGATTTACCTTTTCTTCCTGTCCTATTGCCAAAATATGAAGTGAGAGGAAATCCCTGCAAATTCAAGGAATCCCTTGGGGTCTCCCAGGCAGTGTTGGCAACCGTCAGTATTTTTAATAGCAGCCAGTAAAAAACAGAGCATTTTCTCCTGGCAGTAAATGCCAGTAAATGTAAAAGGTTGCCAGTAAAAAATATGAATGTGACGCTTGGCTTGGTCCGGAGCTGGCTGAGACCATCCCAGTGCCTGCTACAGTGTAATCAGGTGGCTCTGGTGGAGGCGGTGCCTTAGCATGTTGTGTGATGTCATGGTGCAATGGAGCCAAGACGTAGCGGCCAGAGCCTCATGTGCGGTTCTGCGGTATGGGAGCATTGCAGGCTGGGACCAGGACTGTCAGTGCTGTTTAGACTGTAGTGGACTGGAGGGACCACTTGGCTTGGAGAGAGACTGTCACTGGGACGTGTCATGTCGGAGAGGTCTCATCATCATCTATGCTGCTGCACTCTGCTGTCAGTGTCACTATAAGAGTCAATTTTATATGTGTGTGCCGCCCATTCTAATTTCTTGCCCTCCTGTCTCCTGTCCCTGAGCTACTTACTAACTATATCAAAAATAAAATAAGAAATATGTTTTTTGCCTTATTATCTATCTTAAATTATATTTCTAATTGCATATTGTATTTGTTTGTAGCCTAAATACTCAAATTTTCACTTAAAAATGAAATTATGTAACTTTTGGAAATGCCAGTAAAAACTTGGCTCCACCAATAAAATTTGGGTGTTGTGTCAGTAAATTTCAATCTGGTAGGTTGGCAACACTGTTCCCAGGTCACCAAAGCTAGTGTTCCCATTTCAGGGAAAATACACTTTCAATGATAATGGTAAACAGGATAAATAGTGAGAATGAATCTCCCTAACGGAGGGTACAGACAGCAATAAAAACCTAATAGGTGTTCTAATCCACACTCTTTAAAAAAAAGTTTTGCCTTTAGATATACTGTAATCTCTACATATTCTGTGTATCTAAAATATACCACAGAGATAAGTTCTCTTAAAATAATTAAAATCAACTCTTTTTAGTCAGTTTTTTTTTAACATTTACACCCGTGGTCTACATATACTCACATCATGGTCAGCTACACATCTTTGTTCTGGACTGGCATGCTGGTAGTGAAAATCATGGCCATGCCTGAGCAATTCTTCTGAGCATGGCGGCTTATAGTCTCTAACAGGGCTGCATGTGACAACAGAGTGACAATATAAGAGTATAAGAGCACAATTGGGGTACAGTTGTCACCACATGACAGAAAGTGCCTGAACAGGAACCTTTATGACAGATGCACCAGGTGTTTTTATAAACAAAGCTGCAGATTTAAAAATGTAACTAAATAAGGTAGCTTATGAAATTTTTGTGACGGTTTAGATTTACTTTTAAAAATCTATTTTGTAATAAAAATATAATAATAATAATAATACAGGGAACATTTTCTCAAAATTAGCCCCGCATAAAATTGTGTGGCTAAACATTTTATAACAAACAAATGTGATGCTCTAAATTGCATGCTTATGGTGCAGATTGATTGATCTGAGATAAAAACTCTGTATATTCAAGCCAAGCTGTTATCCAGACTGAGGCTTTGAAGGCATCACATTAGAAACCAGGATTCAGCTCTTCTCCCTTTTTCTATTTAATCTCTTAGTTTATGATCATATGCAAAGCTGAGAAAATCTGAGAAAGACTGCCATAAAAATAAAGAATTTCGTTTCGGCCACTTGTTTCACTTACATAAATGAATCACAGTGTATGAGTACGGTACTGCGAATACCTTAGCAATAACAAGAGCTACATGCAACGCAAATGAGAAACATACGGAGGAATTTGTGTAGCTCCAGAGTTTGTAAGTTCATGGTAACGCATAAAATGCCAAAAATATGTGCATTCCTTTTTTATGTTGAATCGTTTCAAAAACACTTTAAATGATCCCAGGAGATCATTTCAAAGTCTAATTTTTTTTTTTCTGCCTGTAAATTATCCAGATGGGCAAGTTTGTCTGTTGATTATAGAAGCTGAGTTACAAAGCACAAACAGTGCCACACAAAACGATGTTTTCCCTATAAACATCAATTACAGAGCGATTAAGTATACACAATTTTTGTACGATTGCTATGAAAATATAATATACATTTTTTCCTAATGACTGTGACATGTTTACATTTTTAGAATATTGCATTGTTGCTAAGATAAAATTCCATTAATCTTATCTTACCTGGGGCACATACTTTGATAATGCACATAATGCAATATATAGGTGCAATGAATTCAGAAACTCCAATATTTTTATAATCTAATATTGGTGGCCTGGGGGGAAAAGTTTGTATGTCATGTACTGGATCACACAAAGCTTTTTTTTAATGTAAGATTTTTATCCAAAATTTGTAGCAAGTTTAAGGGAAACAAAATGAATCTAACTCTTGTATGAACTTACAAACACTGTGGCAGAATGCTTACAAATAGTGTTGAGCGAACCCGAACTGTAAAGTTCGGGTCCGTACCGAACTTTAGCTTTTTCCCGAACCCGGACTTTGCACAAAAGTCCGGGTTCGGGTTCAGCAATCTAATTACGCATTTAGAAATGCTTCAGGGGCCAGCCAATCACCTTTTGATTAGCTGGTGTGCCCTTAGAGGCCATCATAGCCATGCCTACTAATGGCATGGCTGTGATTGGTCAGTGCAACATGTGACCCAGCTTCTATATAAGCTAGAGGCACACAGCACACACGTCACTCTGCTTCAGAATAGATAGGGAGAGGATCTAGTCTGCTGCTGCTGCTTTTAGGGAGAGATAGAAAAATACATGAGGTAGTCCTGATTCTGCAATCTGAGGGAAAAGATAATAGGATTTTTATAACAGCTTACCTGTAAAATCCTTTTCTTAGGAGTACATCACGGGACACAGAGCGACATAGTCATTACTAATGGGTTATATAGATACCGTCAGGTGCTGGCACTGTCAACTTCCAAAACCGGAAGTACCCTCCCCTATATAAGCCCCTCCCATCCGGGAGCACCTCAGTTTTGTAGCAAAGCAATAAGTGTCCCCAAAGAGGGGCGGGAGCTCTGTGTCCCGTGATGTACTCCTAAGAAAAGGATTTTACAGGTAAGCTGTTATAAAAATCCTATTTTCTTTCTCGTACATCACGGGACACAGAGCGACATAGTCATTACTAATGGGATGTCCTAAAGCAATGCCCAATGAGGGGGGGGGATACACCATATATAAGCTGAGCGCTATCAGACATGAGGATCTTTTGCGGCCTGCAACACACTGCGCCCAAAGGCGACATCCTCCTGACTTCTAACGTCCACCTGGTAGAACCTAGTAAACGTGTGTACCGAAGACCATGTTGCGGCCTTACAGATTTGAGCCAGGGAGGCCTGGTGATGCACTGCCCATGAAGTTCCAACTGCTCTCGTGGAGTGCGCCCTAACTTTGAACGGAGGCGGTCTACTTCTCAAGCCATAGGCTTGTATTATGACCTGTCGAATCCACTTGGCTAAAGTAGATTTTGACGCTGCCTGACCCTTTCTGGGGCCTTCCGGCAGAATAAACAAAGTATCCGTTCTGCGAATCTGAGCAGTGGCTTTTAGATAAGCTTTAACTGCTCTTACTACATCCAAAGAATGCAATAACTTTTCCTCTACCGAAGTAGGTTTGGGGAAAAAAGAAGGAAGAACCACATCTTGGTTCAAATGAAAACTCGATACCACCTTAGGAAGAAAGGCTGGATGAGGACGTAACACTACTCTGTCCTTATGGATAACCAGATATGGCTCCTTACAGGACATAGCTGCTAATTCCGATACTCTTTTAGCCGAACAAATGGCTACTAGAAAAATCAATTTCCTGGTGAGAAGAACCAAGGAAATATGCTGTAATGGTTCAAATGGTTGTTTCTGTAGAACCGACAGAACCAAGTTTAGATCCCATGGACATATGGGAATATTAACCGGAGGACTAATACGCATCACTCCTTGTATAAAGGCTTTGACTAGTGAATGCGAAGCCAAGGGCCTTTGAAAAAATATTGACAAGGCCGAAATCTGACCCTTGATAGTACTCAAGGCAAGCTTCCTATCTAAAGCCCATTGTAGGAAGTCCAGAATCCTACCTATTACGTATTTACGTGGATGCCATTTCCTGGCCTCACACCAGGCGATGTACGCCTTCCAGATTCTATAGTAGATCTGCCTGGATCCCGGTTTCCTGGCATTGATCATGGTAGACACCACAGCATTAGAGAGCCCTCTCTTTTTTAGAATGTGGGCTTCAATAGCCAGGCCGTCAAACCTAGGGCTGGTAAGGAAGGGTGGTATATCGGTCCTTGCGAAAGCCGGACGACGTGGGAGAGTCCAAGGACTCCCCACTGAAATTTTACAATCTCCGCGTACCACGCTCTTCGGGGCCACGCTGGAGCCACCGGAATCACCGGTTTCTTTTCTACCCTGATTCTGCGGAGTAATCGAGGTAACCATTGTGGCGGTGTGAATGCATATATCAGCTTGAACTGATCCCAAGGGAACACTAGGGCATCCGAGCCGCAAGCTAGGGGATCCCTTGTCCGAGAGACAAACCTGTCCCCCTTTGCGTTGAATCTGGATGCTAGAAGATCTACATCCGATGTTCCCCACCGCTGACATATTGTCCAGAAAACCTCGGGGTGAAGGGACCCTTCCTCTGGGCCTAATTGCTGGCGACTTAGAAAGTCCGCCTTCCAATTCTCCACTCCTGGAATGAATACCGCAGATATGGCTGGGACATATTTTTCTGCCCATTTCAGGATGTAATTTACTTCCCTCTGGGCTGCACGACTCCTGGTGCCCCCCTGATGATTGATATATGCCACTGCTGTGGCATTGTCTGATTGCATTCTGACAGGGGACCCTTGGAGTTTGGATGTCCATGCTACTAGGGCATACCGGGCTGCTCGTATCTCTAAGAGATTGATGGGCAGGGCCTTTTCTGCATCCGACCATCTGCCCTGGAGAGACTATTGCTCCAGTACTGCTCCCCAGCCTATAAGGCTGGCATCTGTAGTGACCACCTTCCAAGAAATCGGACTGAAGGATTTCCTTTTTTCCAGATTCTGGGGAACCAACCACCAACGGAGGCTCTTGCGAACGGAAGGGGACAAGGACATTGTAAGTCTAGGGCCTGAACTTTTTTGTTCCAGGCTGACAGTATGGCCCCTTGCAAATTCCTTGAATGGAATTGACCGTAGGGTACTGCTTCGAATGATGCCACCATTTTTCCCAGCAGCCTCATATACAGGCGTATGGACGGCTGTCTTTTTTGTACCCACTAAGTGGATCAAATCTTTCAAAGACAACATCTTTCCTCGAGGCAAGAATATTTTTCTCTGGCCTGAATCCAACCTTAGCCCCAAGTATTCCAGACTTTTGACTGGTTTTTAGGGCTGACTTGTCTCGGTTGATAATCCAACCGTGAGATTCCAGATACTTGATCGTCTTGTGAACGACCACGTCTAGTTTTTTCACTGAGTGGTCTATCAGCAACAAGTCATCCAGATATGCCATTATCATTACACCTTGTGTTCTTAGATTGGCCAATAAAGGGCCAGAATTTTTGTAAACACTCGTGGTGCTGTGGCCAAACCGAAGGGTAAGGCTCTGAACTGAAAATGGCGCCCTTCTACTGCAAAGCGTAGAAATTTTTGGTGGACTGGAAAGATGGGAATGTGCAAATAAGCATCTTTGATGTCGATCGTGGCTAACCAATCCTCCCCTTGTAGGGCAGTGGCCACCGATCGGATCGACTCCATCGGAAAGTCCTGATATACAGGAATTTGTATAGCCCTTTTAGAATTAATATGGGCCTCCCGTCCGCGTTTGCTTCGGGACTGTAAAGAGGTTTGAGTAAAACCCGAACCCTCATTCTTCCAGGGGAACCTCCATAATTACTCCTTGGAGCAATAGTTGTTCTAGTGCCAACAGGAGGGACTCTCTCTTCCGGGGATCCCTTGGCACGTTTGACCTCAAAAATGGGAAGGAGGAGAGTCTTTTAACTCCAAACTGTATCCCAAACCTACTGCGGAGAGCACCTATCTGTCTTGATCGTGTCCCGCCAGGTCTCTTGCGAACAACTGGAGTCCTCCCCCCACCCGACTGAGTGGGGGCTTCATGAATTTAACTTTGGGGGAGGTTTTGTACCTCCCCTAACCCAGGGTTTCTCATTACCCTGCTACTGTCCCTGTTTTTTACCCCCGGGATTTGACCGAGGAGGCCGTCGGAACTGTTACACAGCCGATGCCCCAGGGACTGGAGAAGCAGGCCTCTTAAAGAGGGACCTCTAACTCTGCTTTTAACCGGCAAGAGCGTATTTTTACCGCTGGAAATTTTCTGGATATATTTGTCCAGGTTTTTCCTGAATAAGCGTTCACCATGAAATGGGACGCTAACCAGCCATTCTTTACAGGGAGCTTCAGCAGACCAGTTTTTGAGCCATAGGAGCCTACGCATATACTATAGACAGCGTAAGGCGGGAGGCCTGATGGACTGAATCCTCTATGGCATCAACCGCAAAGCCTAAGGCTCTAGGTAGATCAGCTAGGGCAAAGCCTGCTGATCTGTCAAGTCCCTCAAGACCTGTTTCAACTGATCCTTCACTGCTTAGCAGACCCCAATAGCTGCTACTGCTGGTTGTATCACCAAGCAGATTTTCATAAGGACTCCAATCTTTTATCTATTGGGTTCTTGAACATTTGGACATTATCCACTGGACATGTCAGTGATTTATACATACAAGAGATGGCTGCGTCCATTGTAGGGACCTTCCATTTTTTTTTTTTTTTTTTGATGAACTTATCCTCCATGGGATAGACCACCGGAAATCTCTTGGGGGAATAAATATTTTCTCAGGACGTTCCCAATCCTGGTAAATGAGCCCTTTCAGTAAAGGGTAAAGTGGAAAAGAACAAACAGTCTGGGGGCTTCTAGCGACCCCAACGAGGATACAGTAGTGGTTGATGGTTCCGCAAGGTGCATTTTTAAATGCTGATCGGACCATGTTAGTCAGAGACTGAACCCATAATCTTTCAGCTTGAGATGCTGAGAAAAGGTTCCCCCACTGTTGATTCCTCTATAACAGAATCAACCTTATCCTGATCCCCTTCAGGCAGGTCGATCCCTGTATGGGACTGTTGCTCTGCTAACAGGCACTCTGAAGGAGGAGACGGAGATCGGGCGTGCTTTCCCTGACAGGGAGGCAGCGATAAATGTTGACAATCTCTCTCTAATCCTCCCAGAGCTGAGGAAAAAACCTCCTCTGTTACATACACAGGAGCAGGTGACTGAGGACAGCCACAGTACCAAGTACCCCTGCGGGGTCTCTACGGTCACTTACCTCTGAACTTCAGGGGAGACTGGTGCAGCAGGAGTATCCTCCGAGCCCGATGAGACCCCCTTTGCTTCCTGGAAGATTCAGTTCCGGAGCTTCTGGACGGCATATTCCTAAGCCTAAAGCTGAGGTATTCCAGCCGTAATACACCACTTTTACTGAGAATAGTCTAGCACAATTGCTGCTATATCACAGTTGGTGTCTACTAATGTGCCTTTCTAGGGGATGCCTGTATCAACCGCTTGCTGTATGCCTTTAAATGTTGCCAGCTCTGTCTCTGTACTTCATAGCCAGCTCACTACAATATTGTGTTTTTTTTTTTTTTTTAAACTGCTGGGACGCCCGCACATGCGCAGAAGCGCTGCGGCGCGCACAGAGCGTCATCCCCCAGGCTCCGCCCCCTTTCCCGGCTCACCTCTATATATAGAGGCGCGTGCACGCGCACGCGCGCGGGCACGTGCGCCTTCGGCGCTAATTTCAAATATGGTAACAAGGGACAGGAGCCAGGGCCCCTCTTTGCCGCAGGCCGGGGGATGGACGAGCACTGCAACATGGCAGAGGAAGCAGTTTCCTATAAGAGAACTCACCATCTGCCTGGACTTTGCTCTGCTGAAAAGAAGCTAGTCCACATGACAAGAAAACATTCCACAGCGGCCTCTAGTGGACAAACACAGGTACCGCAGTCTAATATATTAAATATATATATATAAAAAAAATTTTTTTTTTTCTTGACCACCATTAAAAATTATTACATTTTTTTAGTAGTTACAGGCATGCACAGAATTTTGCGGGAATACCATTAGGTAACAGACAGAAAGACAAATTAGGCTTGGGGGTCCCCCAATAGAACCAAGTTCCTGGGGGCCCCCACTTACCTGTTCCCCGCCGCAGGACTTTGTTTGGTCCACAAAAGCCCAAACTTCACCTATCACGGCAGGCATTGTAATCAAACCTTCAGGGACCGGGTTCCCAAGGATTCCACTCCCCTGGACCTGTATAGCACCCTGCACAGAAAACATCTTGGTCGTGGGTATGACCAGAGCTCTGGATCCCAGGGTCCAGCTCTCCTAAGAGAAGCATTACAGGCAAAACCTTGCTCTTCTCTGCAAGGCCCGGGTACCGACCGTTTAGCTATGAAGCTTTTTTGGTCGGATCCGGAATAGCTTACTGAGGCCCAAAAGAACCTGTACGCAAGCTCAGTGAAAAACACATGTTTCTTCTTGGCCAACACCTTAGACACTGGCAAAAAAAACTGAGGTGCTCCCGGATGGGAGGGGCTTATATAGGGGAGGGTACTTCCGGTTTTGGAAGTTGCCAGTGCCAGCACCTGACGGTATCTATATAACCCATTAGTAATGACTATGTCGCTCTGTGTCCCGTGATGTACGAGAAAGAAAGAGAGATAGTGTAGTGTAGGGCCAGGTTCCTGTGTTGGTGCTTTCAGGGAGAGAGAATATTATATAGGAGTCCAGATTCAGAGATTAAAATCAGCGATCTGCATAGGTTTACCTGTTTGTGTTGCAGTGCAGTCTTTTTACACTGCCATGAGCCCAGTGTCAGAGAAAATCTAACTTTTAGGGGGAAAAAAAAGGCACTTTATTGTGCTCTTTTCCAAAAGACCCATAGGGCAAAAAAAAAAAAAAATATTTGCATTTTATTTTGCTTGTGCAAAAAAAGACCCGTTTAGGGCAAAAAAAAAAAAAAAAAAAAAATTAGCACTTTAACCACTTAAGCCCCGGACCATTTGGTAGCTAAAGGACCAGAGGTGAATTCAGAATTTTGCACTGCGCTGCTTTAACTGTAAATTGTGTGGACATGCAATGTTGTACCCAAACGAAATTTGCGTCCTTTTCTTCCCACAAATAGAGCTTTCTTTTAATGGTATTTGATTGCCTCTGCGATTTTAATTTTTTGCGATATAAACGGAAAAAGATCGAAAATTTTGAAAAAAAATGATATTTTCTACTTTTTGTTATAAGAAAAATCGAATAAACTCAATTTTAGTCATACATTTAGGCCAAAATGTATTCAGCCACATGTCTTTAGTAAAAAAATGTCAATAAGCGTATATTTATCGGTTTGCGCAAAAGTTATAGCGTTTACAAACTAGGGTACATTTTCTGGAATTTACACAGCTTTTAATTTATGACTGCCTATCTCATTTCTTGAGGTGCTAAAATGACAGGGCAGTACAAAACCCCCCCAAATGACCCCATTTTAGAAAGTAGACACTCCAAGGAAATTGCTGAGAGGCATGTTGAGCCCATTGAATATTTTTTTTTTTGTCCCAAGTGATTGAATAATGACAAAAAAAAAAAAAATTACAAAAAGTTGTCACTAAATGATATATTGCTCACACATGCCATGGTTATATGTGGAATTGCACCCCAAAATACATTCTGCTGCTTCTCCTGAGTACGGGGATACCACATGTGTGGGACTTTTTAGGAGCCTAGCCACGTACGGGACCCCGGAAACCAAGCACCGCCTTCAGGATTTCTAAGGGCGCAAATTTTTGATTTCACTCCTCACTACCTATCACAGTTTTGAAGGCCATAAAATGCCAAAATAGCACAAACCCCCCCCAAATGACCCCATTTTAGAAAGTAGACACCCCAAGGAAATTGCTGAGAGGCCTGTTGAGCCCATTGAATATTTTTTTTTTGTCCCAAGTGATTGAATAATGACAAAAAAAAAATTACAAAAAGTTGTCACTAAATGATATATTGCTCACTAGGGATGAGCTTCGTGTTCGAGTCGAACATACGTTCGACTCGAACATCGGCTGTTCGATCGTTCGACGAAGATCGAACGATTTGGGCCGTTCGCGCCAAATTCGAGTGACGCGAACGGCCCACAATGCACTACGCCATCGCAGTGTCATCCAGGCGCTGTGATTGGCCAAGCATGCACTGTGACCCCGCATGCTTGGCCAATCACAGCGCCGGCAGCGAGGAGAGCAATGATTGGCCACAGGCAGGATGCCTGTGGCCAATTATTGCTGAGGGTGTTTAGTACACGCCCCACACTATAAAAGGCCGCCAGCACGGCGGCCTAGTGTAGTGTGTTCCGGAGCAGGGAAAGAGCAGCATAGGCAGGGACAGTGACTTTTATTTCTTTCTTGCTTAACCTGGATTCCTTTAGTTTAGGGAAAGAGAAGGATAGGTAGGGAGAGTGTCAGTGTGTTTTGTGCTTGTGCTATAGTGTGCTTAAAAAAAACATTTTTTCTAGGGACAGAAAACTGTAGGTAGGGAGAGTGTCAGTTTCTTTCACTGTGCAAGTCCTTGTTTCTAGGGACTGGGAAGGACAGTGAGTGAATTCTCCTTGTGCTATAGTGTGCTTAAAAAAAACATTTTTTCTAGGGACAGAAAACTGTAGGTAGGGAGAGTGTCAGTTTCTTTCACTGTGCAAGTCCTTGTTTCTAGGGACTGGGAAGGGCAGTGAGTGAATTCTCCTTGTGCTATAGTGTGCTTAAAAAAGTGGTTATATGTGGAATTGCACCCCAAAATACATTCTGCTGCTTCTCCTGAGTACGGGGATACCACATGTGTGGGACTTTTTAGGAGCCTAGCCACGTACGGGACCCCGGAAACCAAGCACCGCCTTCAGGATTTCTAAGGGCGCAAATTTTTGATTTCACTCCTCACTACCTATCACAGTTTTGAAGGCCATAAAATGCCAAAATAGCACAAACCCCCCCCAAATGACCCCATTTTAGAAAGTAGACACCCCAAGGAAATTGCTGAGAGGCCTGTTGAGCCCATTGAATATTTTTTTTTTGTCCCAAGTGATTGAATAATGACAAAAAAAAATTACAAAAAGTTGTCACTAAATGATATATTGCTCACTAGGGATGAGCTTCGTGTTCGAGTCGAACGTACGTTCGACTCGAACATCGGCTGTTCGATCGTTCGACGAAGATCGAACGATTTGGGCCGTTCGCGCCAAATTCGAGTGACGCGAACGGCCCACAATGCACTACGCCATCGCAGTGTCATCCAGGCTCTGTGATTGGCCAAGCATGCACTGTGACCCCGCATGCTTGGCCAATCACAGCGCCGGCAGCGAGGAGAGCAATGATTGGCCACAGGCAGGATGCCTGTGGCCAATTATTGCTGAGGGTGTTTAGTACACGCCCCACACTATAAAAGGCCGCCAGCACGGCGGCCTAGTGTAGTGTGTTCCGGAGCAGGGAAAGAGCAGCATAGGCAGGGACAGTGACTTTTATTTCTTTCTTGCTTAACCTGGATTCCTTTAGTTTAGGGAAAGAGAAGGATAGGTAGGGAGAGTGTCAGTGTGTTTTGTGCTTGTGCTATAGTGTGCTTAAAAAAAACATTTTTTCTAGGGACAGAAAACTGTAGGTAGGGAGAGTGTCAGTTTCTTTCACTGTGCAAGTCCTTGTTTCTAGGGACTGGGAAGGACAGTGAGTGAATTCTCCTTGTGCTATAGTGTGCTTAAAAAAAACATTTTTTCTAGGGACAGAAAACTGTAGGTAGGGAGAGTGTCAGTTTCTTTCACTGTGCAAGTCCTTGTTTCTAGGGACTGGGAAGGACAGTGAGTGAATTCTCCTTGTGCTATAGTGTGCTTAAAAAAAACATTTTTTCTAGGGACAGAAAACTGTAGGTAGGGAGAGTGTCAGTTTCTTTCACTGTGCAAGTCCTTGTTTCTAGGGACTGGGAAGGACAGTGAGTGAATTCTCCTTGTGCTATAGTGTGCTTAAAAAAACATTTTTTCTAGGGACAGAAAACTGTAGGTAGGGAGAGTGTCAGTTTCTTTCACTGTGCAAGTCCTTGTTTCAAGGGACTGGGAAGGGCAGTGAGTTAATTCTCCTTGTGCTATAGTGTGCTTAAAAAAAACATTTTTTCTAGGGACAGAAAACTGTAGGTAGGGAGAGTGTCAGTTTCTTTCACTGTGCAAGTCCTTGTTTCTAGGGACTGGGAAGGGCAGTGAGTGAATTCTCCTTGTGCTATAGTGTGCTTAAAAAAAACATTTTTTCTAGGGACAGAAAACTGTAGGTAGGGAGAGTGTCAGTTTCTTTCACTGTGCAAGTCCTTGTTTCTAGGGACTGGGAAGGACAGTGAGTGAATTCTCCTTGTGCTATAGTGTGCTTAAAAAAAACATTTTTTCTAGGGACAGAAAACTGTAGGTAGGGAGAGTGTCAGTTTCTTTCACTGTGCAAGTCCTTGTTTCTAGGGACTGGGAAGGACAGTGAGTGAATTCTCCTTGTGCTATAGTGTGCTTAAAAAAAACATTTTTTCTAGGGACAGAAAACTGTAGGTAGGGAGAGTGTCAGTTTCTTTCACTGTGCAAGTCCTTGTTTCTAGGGACTGGGAAGGACAGTGAGTGAATTCTCCTTGTGCTATAGTGTGCTTAAAAAAAACATTTTTTCTAGGGACAGAAAACTGTAGGTAGGGAGAGTGTCAGTTTCTTTCACTGTGCAAGTCCTTGTTTCTAGGGACTGGGAAGGACAGTGAGTGAATTCTCCTTGTGCTATAGTGTGCTTAAAAAAAACATTTTTTCTAGGGACAGAAAACTGTAGGTAGGGAGAGTGTCAGTTTCTTTCACTGTGCAAGTCCTTGTTTCTAGGGACTGGGAAGGACAGTGAGTGAATTCTCCTTGTGCTATAGTGTGCTTAAAAAAAACATTTTTTCTAGGGACAGAAAACTGTAGGTAGGGAGAGTGTCAGTTTCTTTCACTGTGCAAGTCCTTGTTTCTAGGGACTGGGAAGGACAGTGAGTGAATTCTCCTTGTGCTATAGTGTGCTTAAAAAAAACATTTTTTCTAGGGACAGAAAACTGTAGGTAGGGAGAGTGTCAGTTTCTTTCACTGTGCAAGTCCTTGTTTCTAGGGACTGGGAAGGACAGTGAGTGAATTCTCCTTGTGCTATAGTGTGCTTAAAAAAAACATTTTTTCTAGGGACAGAAAACTGTAGGTAGGGAGAGTGTCAGTTTCTTTCACTGTGCAAGTCCTTGTTTCTAGGGACTGGGAAGGACAGTGAGTGAATTCTCCTTGTGCTATAGTGTGCTTAAAAAAAACATTTTTTCTAGGGACAGAAAACTGTAGGTAGGGAGAGTGTCAGTTTCTTTCACTGTGCAAGTCCTTGTTTCTAGGGACTGGGAAGGACAGTGAGTGAATTCTCCTTGTGCTATAGTGTGCTTAAAAAAAACATTTTTTCTAGGGACAGAAAACTGTAGGTAGGGAGAGTGTCAGTTTCTTTCACTGTGCAAGTCCTTGTTTCTAGGGACTGGGAAGGACAGTGAGTGAATTCTCCTTGTGCTATAGTGTGCTTAAAAAAAACATTTTTTCTAGGGACAGAAAACTGTAGGTAGGGAGAGTGTCAGTTTCTTTCACTGTGCAAGTCCTTGTTTCTAGGGACTGGGAAGGACAGTGAGTGAATTCTCCTTGTGCTATAGTGTGCTTAAAAAAAAATATTTTTTCTAGGGACAGAAAACTGTAGGTAGGGAGAGTGTCAGTTTCTTTCACTGTGCAAGTCCTTGTTTCTAGGGACTGGGAAGGACAGTGAGTGAATTCTCCTTGTGCTATAGTGTGCTTAAAAAAAACATTTTTTCTAGGGACAGAAAACTGTAGGTAGGGAGAGTGTCAGTTTCTTTCACTGTGCAAGTCCTTGTTTCTAGGGACTGGGAAGGACAGTGAGTGAATTCTCCTTGTGCTATAGTGTGCTTAAAAAAAACATTTTTTCTAGGGACAGAAAACTGTAGGTAGGGAGAGTGTCAGTTTCTTTCACTGTGCAAGTCCTTGTTTCTAGGGACTGGGAAGGACAGTGAGTGAATTCTCCTTGTGCTATAGTGTGCTTAAAAAAAACATTTTTTCTAGGGACAGAAAACTGTAGGTAGGGAGAGTGTCAGTTTCTTTCACTGTGCAAGTCCTTGTTTCTAGGGACTGGGAAGGACAGTGAGTGAATTCTCCTTGTGCTATAGTGTGCTTAAAAAAAAACATTTTTTCTAGGGACAGAAAACTGTAGGTAGGGAGAGTGTCAGTTTCTTTCACTGTGCAAGTCCTTGTTTCTAGGGACTGGGAAGGACAGTGAGTGAATTCTCCTTGTGCTATAGTGTGCTTAAAAAAAACATTTTTTCTAGGGACAGAAAACTGTAGGTAGGGAGAGTGTCAGTTTCTTTCACTGTGCAAGTCCTTGTTTCTAGGGACTGGGAAGGACAGTGAGTGAATTCTCCTTGTGCTATAGTGTGCTTAAAAAAAACATTTTTTCTAGGGACAGAAAACTGTAGGTAGGGAGAGTGTCAGTTTCTTTCACTGTGCAAGTCCTTGTTTCTAGGGACTGGGAAGGACAGTGAGTGAATTCTCCTTGTGCTATAGTGTGCTTAAAAAAAACATTTTTTCTAGGGACAGAAAACTGTAGGTAGGGAGAGTGTCAGTTTCTTTCACTGTGCAAGTCCTTGTTTCTAGGGACTGGGAAGGACAGTGAGTGAATTCTCCTTGTGCTATAGTGTGCTTAAAAAAAACATTTTTTCTAGGGACAGAAAACTGTAGGTAGGGAGAGTGTCAGTTTCTTTCACTGTGCAAGTCCTTGTTTCTAGGGACTGGGAAGGACAGTTAGTGAATTCTCCTTGTGCTATAGTGTGCTTAAAAAAAACATTTTTTCTAGGGACAGAAAACTGTAGGTAGGGAGAGTGTCAGTTTCTTTCACTGTGCAAGTCCTTGTTTCTAGGGACTGGGAAGGACAGTGAGTGAATTCTCCTTGTGCTATAGTGTGCTTAAAAAAAACATTTTTTCTAGGGACAGAAAACTGTAGGTAGGGAGAGTGTCAGTTTCTTTCACTGTGCAAGTCCTTGTTTCTAGGGACTGGGAAGGACAGTGAGTGAATTCTCCTTGTGCTATAGTGTGCTTAAAAAAAACATTTTTTCTAGGGACAGAAAACTGTAGGTAGGGAGAGTGTCAGTTTCTTTCACTGTGCAAGTCCTTGTTTCTAGGGACTGGGAAGGACAGTGAGTGAATTCTCCTTGTGCTATAGTGTGCTTAAAAAAAACATTTTTTCTAGGGACAGAAAACTGTAGGTAGGGAGAGTGTCAGTTTCTTTCACTGTGCAAGTCCTTGTTTCTAGGGACTGGGAAGGACAGTGAGTGAATTCTCCTTGTGCTATAGTGTGCTTAAAAAAAACATTTTTTCTAGGGACAGAAAACTGTAGGTAGGGAGAGTGTCAGTTTCTTTCACTGTGCAAGTCCTTGTTTCTAGGGACTGGGAAGGACAGTGAGTGAATTCTCCTTGTGCTATAGTGTGCTTAAAAAAAACATTTTTTCTAGGGACAGAAAACTGTAGGTAGGGAGAGTGTCAGTTTCTTTCACTGTGCAAGTCCTTGTTTCTAGGGACTGGGAAGGACAGTGAGTGAATTCTCCTTGTGCTATAGTGTGCTTAAAAAAAACATTTTTTCTAGGGACAGAAAACTGTAGGTAGGGAGAGTGTCAGTTTCTTTCACTGTGCAAGTCCTTGTTTCTAGGGACTGGGAAGGACAGTGAGTGAATTCTCCTTGTGCTATAGTGTGCTTAAAAAAACATTTTTTCTAGGGACAGAAAACTGTAGGTAGGGAGAGTGTCAGTTTCTTTCACTGTGCAAGTCCTTGTTTCTGGGGACTGGGAAGGACAGTGAGTGAATTCTCCTTGTGCTATAGTGTGCTTAAAAAAAACATTTTTTCTAGGGACAGAAAACTGTAGGTAGGGAGAGTGTCAGTTTCTTTCACTGTGCAAGTCCTTGTTTCTAGGGACTGGGAAGGACAGTGAGTGAATTCTCCTTGTGCTATAGTGTGCTTAAAAAAAACATTTTTTCTAGGGACAGAAAACTGTAGGTAGGGAGAGTGTCAGTTTCTTTCACTGTGCAAGTCCTTGTTTCTAGGGACTGGGAAGGACAGTGAGTGAATTCTCCTTGTGCTATAGTGTGCTTAAAAAAAACATTTTTTCTAGGGACAGAAAACTGTAGGTAGGGAGAGTGTCAGTTTCTTTCACTGTGCAAGTCCTTGTTTCTAGGGACTGGGAAGGACAGTGAGTGAATTCTCCTTGTGCTATAGTGTGCTTAAAAAAAACATTTTTTCTAGGGACAGAAAACTGTAGGTAGGGAGAGTGTCAGTTTCTTTCACTGTGCAAGTCCTTGTTTCTAGGGACTGGGAAGGACAGTGAGTGAATTCTCCTTGTGCTATAGTGTGCTTAAAAAAACATTTTTTCTAGGGACAGAAAACTGTAGGTAGGGAGAGTGTCAGTTTCTTTCACTGTGCAAGTCCTTGTTTCTAGGGACTGGGAAGGACAGTGAGTGAATTCTCCTTGTGCTATAGTGTGCTTAAAAAAACATTTTTTCTAGGGACAGAAAACTGTAGGTAGGGAGAGTGTCAGTTTCTTTCACTGTGCAAGTCCTTGTTTCTAGGGACTGGGAAGGACAGTGAGTGAATTCTCCTTGTGCTATAGTGTGCTTAAAAAAAACATTTTTTCTAGGGACAGAAAACTGTAGGTAGGGAGAGTGTCAGTTTCTTTCACTGTGCAAGTCCTTGTTTCTAGGGACTGGGAAGGACAGTGAGTGAATTCTCCTTGTGCTATAGTGTGCTTAAAAAAAACATTTTTTCTAGGGACAGAAAACTGT
Organism: Rana muscosa; assembly: GCA_029206835.1. Classification (NCBI taxonomy): domain Eukaryota; kingdom Metazoa; phylum Chordata; class Amphibia; order Anura; family Ranidae; genus Rana; species Rana muscosa. Next base: position 174,336,878 of record CM055121.1, on the reverse strand, counting down.
AGGTAGGGAGAGTGTCAGTTTCTTTCACTGTGCAAGTCCTTGTTTCTAGGGACTGGGAAGGACAGTGAGTGAATTCTCCTTGTGCTATAGTGTGCTTAAAAAAAACATTTTTTCTAGGGACAGAAAACTGTAGGTAGGGAGAGTGTCAGTTTCTTTCACTGTGCAAGTCCTTGTTTCTAGGGACTGGGAAGGACAGTGAGTGAATTCTCCTTGTGCTATAGTGTGCTTAAAAAAAACATTTTTTCTAGGGACAGAAAACTGTAGGTAGGGAGAGTGTCAGTTTCTTTCACTGTGCAAGTCCTTGTTTCTAGGGACTGGGAAGGACAGTGAGTGAATTCTCCTTGTGCTATAGTGTGCTGAAAAAAAACATTTTTTCTAGGGACAGAAAACTGTAGGTAGGGAGAGTGTCAGTTTCTTTCACTGTGCAAGTCCTTGTTTCTAGGGACTGGGAAGGACAGTGAGTGAATTCTCCTTGTGCTATAGTGTGCTTAAAAAAAACATTTTTTCTAGGGACAGAAAACTGTAGGTAGGGAGAGTGTCAGTTTCTTTCACTGTGCAAGTCCTTGTTTCTAGGGACTGGGAAGGACAGTGAGTGAATTCTCCTTGTGCTATAGTGTGCTTAAAAAAAACATTTTTTCTAGGGACAGAAAACTGTAGGTAGGGAGAGTGTCAGTTTCTTTCACTGTGCAAGTCCTTGTTTCTAGGGACTGGGAAGGACAGTGAGTGAATTCTCCTTGTGCTATAGTGTGCTTAAAAAAAACATTTTTTCTAGGGACAGAAAACTGTAGGTAGGGAGAGTGTCAGTTTCTTTCACTGTGCAAGTCCTTGTTTCTAGGGACTGGGAAGGACAGTGAGTGAATTCTCCTTGTGCTATAGTGTGCTTAAAAAAAACATTTTTTCTAGGGACAGAAAACTGTAGGTAGGGAGAGTGTCAGTTTCTTTCACTGTGCAAGTCCTTGTTTCTAGGGACTGGGAAGGACAGTGAGTGAATTCTCCTTGTGCTATAGTGTGCTTAAAAAAAACATTTTTTCTAGGGACAGAAAACTGTAGGTAGGGAGAGTGTCAGTTTCTTTCACTGTGCAAGTCCTTGTTTCTAGGGACTGGGAAGGACAGTGAGTGAATTCTCCTTGTGCTATAGTGTGCTTAAAAAAAACATTTTTTCTAGGGACAGAAAACTGTAGGTAGGGAGAGTGTCAGTTTCTTTCACTGTGCAAGTCCTTGTTTCTAGGGACTGGGAAGGACAGTGAGTGAATTCTCCTTGTGCTATAGTGTGCTTAAAAAAAACATTTTTTCTAGGGACAGAAAACTGTAGGTAGGGAGAGTGTCAGTTTCTTTCACTGTGCAAGTCCTTGTTTCTAGGGACTGGGAAGGACAGTGAGTGAATTCTCCTTGTGCTATAGTGTGCTTAAAAAAAACATTTTTTCTAGGGACAGAAAACTGTAGGTAGGGAGAGTGTCAGTTTCTTTCACTGTGCAAGTCCTTGTTTCTAGGGACTGGGAAGGACAGTGAGTGAATTCTCCTTGTGCTATAGTGTGCTTAAAAAAAACATTTTTTCTAGGGACAGAAAACTGTAGGTAGGGAGAGTGTCAGTTTCTTTCACTGTGCAAGTCCTTGTTTCTAGGGACTGGGAAGGACAGTGAGTGAATTCTCCTTGTGCTATAGTGTGCTTAAAAAAAACATTTTTTCTAGGGACAGAAAACTGTAGGTAGGGAGAGTGTCAGTTTCTTTCACTGTGCAAGTCCTTGTTTCTAGGGACTGGGAAGGACAGTGAGTGAATTCTCCTTGTGCTATAGTGTGCTTAAAAAAAACATTTTTTCTAGGGACAGAAAACTGTAGGTAGGGAGAGTGTCAGTTTCTTTCACTGTGCAAGTCCTTGTTTCTAGGGACTGGGAAGGACAGTGAGTGAATTCTCCTTGTGCTATAGTGTGCTTAAAAAAAACATTTTTTCTAGGGACAGAAAACTGTAGGTAGGGAGAGTGTCAGTTTCTTTCACTGTGCAAGTCCTTGTTTCTAGGGACTGGGAAGGACAGTGAGTGAATTCTCCTTGTGCTATAGTGTGCTTAAAAAAAACATTTTTTCTAGGGACAGAAAACTGTAGGTAGGGAGAGTGTCAGTTTCTTTCACTGTGCAAGTCCTTGTTTCTAGGGACTGGGAAGGACAGTGAGTGAATTCTCCTTGTGCTATAGTGTGCTTAAAAAAAACATTTTTTCTAGGGACAGAAAACTGTAGGTAGGGAGAGTGTCAGTTTCTTTCACTGTGCAAGTCCTTGTTTCTAGGGACTGGGAAGGACAGTGAGTGAATTCTCCTTGTGCTATAGTGTGCTTAAAAAAAACATTTTTTCTAGGGACAGAAAACTGTAGGTAGGGAGAGTGTCAGTTTCTTTCACTGTGCAAGTCCTTGTTTCTAGGGACTGGGAAGGACAGTGAGTGAATTCTCCTTGTGCTATAGTGTGCTTAAAAAAAACATTTTTTCTAGGGACAGAAAACTGTAGGTAGGGAGAGTGTCAGTTTCTTTCACTGTGCAAGTCCTTGTTTGTTTCTAGGGACTGGGAAGGACAGTGAGTGAATTCTCCTTGTGCTATAGTGTGCTTAAAAAAAACATTTTTTCTAGGGACAGAAAACTGTAGGTAGGGAGAGTGTCAGTTTCTTTCACTGTGCAAGTCCTTGTTTCTAGGGACTGGGAAGGACAGTGAGTGAATTCTCCTTGTGCTATAGTGTGCTTAAAAAAAACATTTTTTCTAGGGACAGAAAACTGTAGGTAGGGAGAGTGTCAGTTTCTTTCACTGTGCAAGTCCTTGTTTCTAGGGACTGGGAAGGACAGTGAGTGAATTCTCCTTGTGCTATAGTGTGCTTAAAAAAAACATTTTTTCTAGGGACAGAAAACTGTAGGTAGGGAGAGTGTCAGTTTCTTTCACTGTGCAAGTCCTTGTTTCTAGGGACTGGGAAGGACAGTGAGTGAATTCTCCTTGTGCTATAGTGTGCTTAAAAAAAACATTTTTTCTAGGGACAGAAAACTGTAGGTAGGGAGAGTGTCAGTTTCTTTCACTGTGCAAGTCCTTGTTTCTAGGGACTGGGAAGGACAGTGAGTGAATTCTCCTTGTGCTATAGTGTGCTTAAAAAAAACATTTTTTCTAGGGACAGAAAACTGTAGGTAGGGAGAGTGTCAGTTTCTTTCACTGTGCAAGTCCTTGTTTCTAGGGACTGGGAAGGACAGTGAGTGAATTCTCCTTGTGCTATAGTGTGCTTAAAAAAAACATTTTTTCTAGGGACAGAAAACTGTAGGTAGGGAGAGTGTCAGTTTCTTTCACTGTGCAAGTCCTTGTTTCTAGGGACTGGGAAGGACAGTGAGTGAATTCTCCTTGTGCTATAGTGTGCTTAAAAAAAACATTTTTTCTAGGGACAGAAAACTGTAGGTAGGGAGAGTGTCAGTTTCTTTCACTGTGCAAGTCCTTGTTTCTAGGGACTGGGAAGGACAGTGAGTGAATTCTCCTTGTGCTATAGTGTGCTTAAAAAAAACATTTTTTCTAGGGACAGAAAACTGTAGGTAGGGAGAGTGTCAGTTTCTTTCACTGTGCAAGTCCTTGTTTCTAGGGACTGGGAAGGACAGTGAGTGAATTCTCCTTGTGCTATAGTGTGCTTAAAAAAAACATTTTTTCTAGGGACAGAAAACTGTAGGTAGGGAGAGTGTCAGTTTCTTTCACTGTGCAAGTCCTTGTTTCTAGGGACTGGGAAGGACAGTGAGTGAATTCTCCTTGTGCTATAGTGTGCTTAAAAAAAACATTTTTTCTAGGGACAGAAAACTGTAGGTAGGGAGAGTGTCAGTTTCTTTCACTGTGCAAGTCCTTGTTTCTAGGGACTGGGAAGGACAGTGAGTGAATTCTCCTTGTGCTATAGTGTGCTTAAAAAAAACATTTTTTCTAGGGACAGAAAACTGTAGGTAGGGAGAGTGTCAGTTTCTTTCACTGTGCAAGTCCTTGTTTCTAGGGACTGGGAAGGACAGTGAGTGAATTCTCCTTGTGCTATAGTGTGCTTAAAAAAAACATTTTTTCTAGGGACAGAAAACTGTAGGTAGGGAGAGTGTCAGTTTCTTTCACTGTGCAAGTCCTTGTTTCTAGGGACTGGGAAGGACAGTGAGTGAATTCTCCTTGTGCTATAGTGTGCTTAAAAAAAACATTTTTTCTAGGGACAGAAAACTGTAGGTAGGGAGAGTGTCAGTTTCTTTCACTGTGCAAGTCCTTGTTTCTAGGGACTGGGAAGGACAGTGAGTGAATTCTCCTTGTGCTATAGTGTGCTTAAAAAAAACATTTTTTCTAGGGACAGAAAACTGTAGGTAGGGAGAGTGTCAGTTTCTTTCACTGTGCAAGTCCTTGTTTCTAGGGACTGGGAAGGACAGTGAGTGAATTCTCCTTGTGCTATAGTGTGCTTAAAAAAAACATTTTTTCTAGGGACAGAAAACTGTAGGTAGGGAGAGTGTCAGTTTCTTTCACTGTGCAAGTCCTTGTTTCTAGGGACTGGGAAGGACAGTGAGTGAATTCTCCTTGTGCTATAGTGTGCTTAAAAAAAACATTTTTTCTAGGGACAGAAAACTGTAGGTAGGGAGAGTGTCAGTTTCTTTCACTGTGCAAGTCCTTGTTTCTAGGGACTGGGAAGGACAGTGAGTGAATTCTCCTTGTGCTATAGTGTGCTTAAAAAAAACATTTTTTCTAGGGACAGAAAACTGTAGGTAGGGAGAGTGTCAGTTTCTTTCACTGTGCAAGTCCTTGTTTCTAGGGACTGGGAAGGACAGTGAGTGAATTCTCCTTGTGCTATAGTGTGCTTAAAAAAAACATTTTTTCTAGGGACAGAAAACTGTAGGTAGGGAGAGTGTCAGTTTCTTTCACTGTGCAAGTCCTTGTTTCTAGGGACTGGGAAGGACAGTGAGTGAATTCTCCTTGTGCTATAGTGTGCTTAAAAAAAACATTTTTTCTAGGGACAGAAAACTGTAGGTAGGGAGAGTGTCAGTTTCTTTCACTGTGCAAGTCCTTGTTTCTAGGGACTGGGAAGGACAGTGAGTGAATTCTCCTTGTGCTATAGTGTGCTTAAAAAAAACATTTTTTCTAGGGACAGAAAACTGTAGGTAGGGAGAGTGTCAGTTTCTTTCACTGTGCAAGTCCTTGTTTCTAGGGACTGGGAAGGACAGTGAGTGAATTCTCCTTGTGCTATAGTGTGCTTAAAAAAAACATTTTTTCTAGGGACAGAAAACTGTAGGTAGGGAGAGTGTCAGTTTCTTTCACTGTGCAAGTCCTTGTTTCTAGGGACTGGGAAGGACAGTGAGTGAATTCTCCTTGTGCTATAGTGTGCTTAAAAAAAACATTTTTTCTAGGGACAGAAAACTGTAGGTAGGGAGAGTGTCAGTTTCTTTCACTGTGCAAGTCCTTGTTTCTAGGGACTGGGAAGGACAGTGAGTGAATTCTCCTTGTGCTATAGTGTGCTTAAAAAAAACATTTTTTCTAGGGACAGAAAACTGTAGGTAGGGAGAGTGTCAGTTTCTTTCACTGTGCAAGTCCTTGTTTCTAGGGACTGGGAAGGACAGTGAGTGAATTCTCCTTGTGCTATAGTGTGCTTAAAAAAAACATTTTTTCTAGGGACAGAAAACTGTAGGTAGGGAGAGTGTCAGTTTCTTTCACTGTGCAAGTCCTTGTTTCTAGGGACTGGGAAGGACAGTGAGTGAATTCTCCTTGTGCTATAGTGTGCTTAAAAAAAACATTTTTTCTAGGGACAGAAAACTGTAGGTAGGGAGAGTGTCAGTTTCTTTCACTGTGCAAGTCCTTGTTTCTAGGGACTGGGAAGGACAGTGAGTGAATTCTCCTTGTGCTATAGTGTGCTTAAAAAAAACATTTTTTCTAGGGACAGAAAACTGTAGGTAGGGAGAGTGTCAGTTTCTTTCACTGTGCAAGTCCTTGTTTCTAGGGACTGGGAAGGACAGTGAGTGAATTCTCCTTGTGCTATAGTGTGCTTAAAAAAAACATTTTTTCTAGGGACAGAAAACTGTAGGTAGGGAGAGTGTCAGTTTCTTTCACTGTGCAAGTCCTTGTTTCTAGGGACTGGGAAGGACAGTGAGTGAATTCTCCTTGTGCTATAGTGTGCTTAAAAAAAACATTTTTTCTAGGGACAGAAAACTGTAGGTAGGGAGAGTGTCAGTTTCTTTCACTGTGCAAGTCCTTGTTTCTAGGGACTGGGAAGGACAGTGAGTGAATTCTCCTTGTGCTATAGTGTGCTTAAAAAAAACATTTTTTCTAGGGACAGAAAACTGTAGGTAGGGAGAGTGTCAGTTTCTTTCACTGTGCAAGTCCTTGTTTCTAGGGACTGGGAAGGACAGTGAGTGAATTCTCCTTGTGCTATAGTGTGCTTAAAAAAAAACATTTTTTCTAGGGACAGAAAACTGTAGGTAGGGAGAGTGTCAGTTTCTTTCACTGTGCAAGTCCTTGTTTCTAGGGACTGGGAAGGACAGTGAGTGAATTCTCCTTGTGCTATAGTGTGCTTAAAAAAACATTTTTTCTAGGGACAGAAAACTGTAGGTAGGGAGAGTGTCAGTTTCTTTCACTGTGCAAGTCCTTGTTTCTAGGGACTGGGAAGGACAGTGAGTGAATTCTCCTTGTGCTATAGTGTGCTTAAAAAAAAACATTTTTTCTAGGGACAGAAAACTGTAGGTAGGGAGAGTGTCAGTTTCTTTCACTGTGCAAGTCCTTGTTTCTAGGGACTGGGAAGGACAGTGAGTGAATTCTCCTTGTGCTATAGTGTGCTTAAAAAAAACATTTTTTCTAGGGACAGAAAACTGTAGGTAGGGAGAGTGTCAGTTTCTTTCACTGTGCAAGTCCTTGTTTCTAGGGACTGGGAAGGACAGTGAGTGAATTCTCCTTGTGCTATAGTGTGCTTAAAAAAAACATTTTTTCTAGGGACAGAAAACTGTAGGTAGGGAGAGTGTCAGTTTCTTTCACTGTGCAAGTCCTTGTTTCTAGGGACTGGGAAGGACAGTGAGTGAATTCTCCTTGTGCTATAGTGTGCTTAAAAAAAACATTTTTTCTAGGGACAGAAAACTGTAGGTAGGGAGAGTGTCAGTTTCTTTCACTGTGCAAGTCCTTGTTTCTAGGGACTGGGAAGGACAGTGAGTGAATTCTCCTTGTGCTATAGTGTGCTTAAAAAAAACATTTTTTCTAGGGACAGAAAACTGTAGGTAGGGAGAGTGTCAGTTTCTTTCACTGTGCAAGTCCTTGTTTCTAGGGACTGGGAAGGACAGTGAGTGAATTCTCCTTGTGCTATAGTGTGCTTAAAAAAAACATTTTTTCTAGGGACAGAAAACTGTAGGTAGGGAGAGTGTCAGTTTCTTTCACTGTGCAAGTCCTTGTTTCTAGGGACTGGGAAGGACAGTGAGTGAATTCTCCTTGTGCTATAGTGTGCTTAAAAAAAACATTTTTTTCTAGGGACAGAAAACTGTAGGTAGGGAGAGTGTCAGTTTCTTTCACTGTGCAAGTCCTTGTTTCTAGGGACTGGGAAGGACAGTGAGTGAATTCTCCTTGTGCTATAGTGTGCTTAAAAAAAACATTTTTTCTAGGGACAGAAAACTGTAGGTAGGGAGAGTGTCAGTTTCTTTCACTGTGCAAGTCCTTGTTTCTAGGGACTGGGAAGGACAGTGAGTGAATTCTCCTTGTGCTATAGTGTGCTTAAAAAAAACATTTTTTCTAGGGACAGAAAACTGTAGGTAGGGAGAGTGTCAGTTTCTTTCACTGTGCAAGTCCTTGTTTCTAGGGACTGGGAAGGACAGTGAGTGAATTCTCCTTGTGCTATAGTGTGCTTAAAAAAAACATTTTTTCTAGGGACAGAAAACTGTAGGTAGGGAGAGTGTCAGTTTCTTTCACTGTGCAAGTCCTTGTTTCTAGGGACTGGGAAGGACAGTGAGTGAATTCTCCTTGTGCTATAGTGTGCTTAAAAAAAACATTTTTTCTAGGGACAGAAAACTGTAGGTAGGGAGAGTGTCAGTTTCTTTCACTGTGCAAGTCCTTGTTTCTAGGGACTGGGAAGGACAGTGAGTGAATTCTCCTTGTGCTATAGTGTGCTTAAAAAAAACATTTTTTCTAGGGACAGAAAACTGTAGGTAGGGAGAGTGTCAGTTTCTTTCACTGTGCAAGTCCTTGTTTCTAGGGACTGGGAAGGACAGTGAGTGAATTCTCCTTGTGCTATAGTGTGCTTAAAAAAAACATTTTTTCTAGGGACAGAAAACTGTAGGTAGGGAGAGTGTCAGTTTCTTTCACTGTGCAAGTCCTTGTTTCTAGGGACTGGGAAGGACAGTGAGTGAATTCTCCTTGTGCTATAGTGTGCTTAAAAAAAACATTTTTTCTAGGGACAGAAAACTGTAGGTAGGGAGAGTGTCAGTTTCTTTCACTGTGCAAGTCCTTGTTTCTAGGGACTGGGAAGGACAGTGAGTGAATTCTCCTTGTGCTATAGTGTGCTTAAAAAAAACATTTTTTCTAGGGACAGAAAACTGTAGGTAGGGAGAGTGTCAGTTTCTTTCACTGTGCAAGTCCTTGTTTCTAGGGACTGGGAAGGACAGTGAGTGAATTCTCCTTGTGCTATAGTGTGCTTAAAAAAAACATTTTTTCTAGGGACAGAAAACTGTAGGTAGGGAGAGTGTCAGTTTCTTTCACTGTGCAAGTCCTTGTTTCTAGGGACTGGGAAGGACAGTGAGTGAATTCTCCTTGTGCTATAGTGTGCTTAAAAAAAACATTTTTTCTAGGGACAGAAAACTGTAGGTAGGGAAAGTGTCAGTTTCTTTCACTGTGCAAGTCCTTGTTTCTAGGGACTGGGAAGGACAGTGAGTGAATTCTCCTTGTGCTATAGTGTGCTTAAAAAAAACATTTTTTTCTAGGGACAGAAAACTGTAGGTAGGGAGAGTGTCAGTTTCTTTCACTGTGCAAGTCCTTGTTTCTAGGGACTGGGAAGGACAGTGAGTGAATTCTCCTTGTGCTATAGTGTGCTTAAAAAAAACATTTTTTCTAGGGACAGAAAACTGTAGGTAGGGAGAGTGTCAGTTTCTTTCACTGTGCAAGTCCTTGTTTCTAGGGACTGGGAAGGACAGTGAGTGAATTCTCCTTGTGCTATAGTGTGCTTAAAAAAACATTTTTTCTAGGGACAGAAAACTGTAGGTAGGGAGAGTGTCAGTTTCTTTCACTGTGCAAGTCCTTGTTTCTAGGGACTGGGAAGGACAGTGAGTGAATTCTCCTTGTGCTATAGTGTGCTTAAAAAAAACATTTTTTCTAGGGACAGAAAACTGTAGGTAGGGAGAGTGTCAGTTTCTTTCACTGTGCAAGTCCTTGTTTCTAGGGACTGGGAAGGACAGTGAGTGAATTCTCCTTGTGCTATAGTGTGCTTAAAAAAAACATTTTTTCTAGGGACAGAAAACTGTAGGTAGGGAGAGTGTCAGTTTCTTTCACTGTGCAAGTCCTTGTTTCTAGGGACTGGGAAGGACAGTGAGTGAATTCTCCTTGTGCTATAGTGTGCTTAAAAAAAACATTTTTTCTAGGGACAGAAAACTGTAGGTAGGGAGAGTGTCAGTTTCTTTCACTGTGCAAGTCCTTGTTTCTAGGGACTGGGAAGGACAGTGAGTGAATTCTCCTTGTGCTATAGTGTGCTTAAAAAAAACATTTTTCTAGGGACAGAAAACTGTAGGTAGGGAGAGTGTCAGTTTCTTTCACTGTGCAAGTCCTTGTTTCTAGGGACTGGGAAGGACAGTGAGTGAATTCTCCTTGTGCTATAGTGTGCTTAAAAAAAACATTTTTTCTAGGGACAGAAAACTGTAGGTAGGGAGAGTGTCAGTTTCTTTCACTGTGCAAGTCCTTGTTTCTAGGGACTGGGAAGGACAGTGAGTGAATTCTCCTTGTGCTATAGTGTGCTTAAAAAAAACATTTTTTCTAGGGACAGAAAACTGTAGGTAGGGAGAGTGTCAGTTTCTTTCACTGTGCAAGTCCTTGTTTCTAGGGACTGGGAAGGACAGTGAGTGAATTCTCCTTGTGCTATAGTGTGCTAAAGCATTCCTCATCAACCATCTTTGAAATCCTTGTTTTTTGGACAGTCAGGGAAATTGTCGTTGTGCTATTCTGTGCAAAAGCAATCATCCTGAACTATATTTAGAAATCCTTAAGTAAAGGGACAGAGAAGGACACCTGAAGGTAGCCCTTATTGCTTTTTTCCCATCTCCCTGCAGGCCATCTATTAGAATGTCTGGAAGGCAAACAAGGAGAGGCAGGCAGTCAGGAGGCAATAAAAGAGGGCAAGCAGGCTCTGTGTCTGGGGGCAACAGTGCTGGTCGTGGACGCGGTGCATTGTCATCAGCACATGGCCATGGGACACGCTTGTCCTTCTTTTCGGCAGCTGGACATGTTGAGCCACATCATGCCGAAGACTTGGTAGAGTGGATGACCAAGCCCTCCTCCTCCTCCTCATCCTCTCTCACCCAGGCTCAGGGTACTGGCAAAGCAGCTGCCAAAGCGTCCTCTTCCCTGGTATCAATGTCAGACTCATCATCAGTCACTCCTTCCCTAGACCCACCATGTCCTCCTCCTGAGGAGTCCCCCGAACTGTTTGAGCACAGTGTTGGGTACATGCTCCAGGAGGATGCCCAGCGTTTCGAAGGGTCTGATGATGAAACCCAGCTACAGGAAGGCAGTAGGGTGAGAGCAGACAGAGGGGATGCTCAAGAAGGACACCAATCTGGCAGTCATGTTCCAGCAGCTGCAGCATACTGCCAGATTGGCTCCAGTGATGAGGAGGGAGGGGATGATGAGGTCACTGACTCCACATGGGTGCCTAATAGGAGAGAGGAGGAGGAGGAGGATGAGGAGGAGGCACATCTCCAACGAGGCAGGATGCCCTTTGGTGGCCAGCGTAAGGGCAGTACACCGACGGAATCACACCGCAGAGCTCCGCCTGTGCAGGGCGCTGCCTCTGCCCGTCATTCAAAAAGTTCCTTGGTGTGGGCCTTTTTTGAGGCTAGTGCATCAGATCGCACAGCTGCTGTTTGCAACATATGTCTCAAGCGTATATCGCGTGGCCAAAACATCAGCCGCTTGGGTACCACATGCCTGACCAGACATATGTTGACCTGCCATGCAGCTCGTTGGCAAGCCTACCTCAAAGACCCACACCAAAGAACAAAGCGGACCTCTCCTTGCACCGCATCAGCTGGGATCTCCAACCCCACTATAACTTCAGTCCTCTCTGAAACATGCACTGAGAGGAATGAAGGTGTAGAATTAGGTGTGTCACAGCCAAGTACTTGCGGCCACTCTGCTAGCAGTACACCGACGTCCGATTCTAGCAGGCAAATTTCCCTGCCCCAGCTGCTGGACCGTCGAAAGAAGTTCACTCCCAGCCATCCACATGCCCAGCGGTTGAATGCTAGCTTGGCTAAATTGCTAGCGCTTCAACTGCTGCCTTTTCAGTTGGTAGACTCGGCCCCCTTCCGTGAGTTTGTGCAATGTGCGGTTCCTCAGTGGCAGGTTCCCAAACGCCACTTTTTCTCACGGAAGGCTATTCCGGCTCTCTACCGGCATGTGGAAGGCAATGTCTTGGCCTCGCTGGACAGGGCGGTCAGCGGTAAGGTGCATATTACCGCTGACTCATGGTCCAGCAGGCATGGACAGGGACGTTACCTTTCTTTCACGGCCCATTGGGTCACTCTTTTGGCAGCTGGGAAGGATGCAGGACAAGGTGCAGTAGTGTTGGAGGTTGTCCCACCGCCACGCCTCCAAAATGCTACTACTGGTTGTGACACACCTCTCTCCTCCACCCCCTCCTCTTCTTCTTCCTCCATGGCCTCTTCCTGTGGTTTGTCCTATGAACCAGCGGTGCTCCGTAGCCGTTCACGGGGCTACGCAAGTACGCAGGCAAAAAGATGCCATGCCGTGCTTGCGCTGGTGTGTTTGGGGGACAGAAGCCACACTGGGGCAGAGGTCCTGTCTGCTCTGCAGGGCCAGGCCGAGAGGTGGTTGACGCCACGCCAGCTTAAGCCAGGAATGGTGGTTTGCGACAATGGCACCAACCTCCTCTCCGCCCTTCGACAGGGACAACTGACCCATGTGCCCTGTGTGGCTCACGTCCTTAACCTGGTGGTGCAGCGTTTCTTGGGCAGGTACCCGGGCTTACAGGATGTCCTGAGGCAGGCCAGGAAAGTCTGTGTGCATTTCCGCAGATCTTATAATGCCAGTGCTCGCCTGGCTGAGCTGCAAAAGGAGTTGAACCTGCCCAAGAACCGCCTTATATGTGACATGCCCACCAGGTGGAACTCAACGTTGGCCATGCTGCAGCGGCTGCACACGCAGCAGAGGGCCATCAATGAGTACCTGTGTCGACTACGGCACCAGGACAGGGTCAAGGGAGCTTGGTTTTTTTTCTCCACGCCAGTGGGGCATGATCAGGGATGCATGCACTGTCCTGGCACCATTTGAGGAGGCCACGAGGATGGTGAGCAGTGACAGTGCATGCATCAGTGACACTGTACCTCTTGTCCACCTGTTGGAGCACACGCTGCGTGGAATAATGGACAGGGCACTTGAGGCAGAACAGAGGCAGGAAGAGGAGGACTTCCTTGCCTCTCAAGGCCCCCTTTACCCAGACAGTGTTCCTTCTGTCCCACCCATCGCACAGGAAGAGGAGGAGGAGGAGGAGGAGGAGGAGGAGGAGGAGGAGGATTGTGTCAGCATGGAGGTGGAGGCTGGCACTCAGCATCATCAGCAGCAGTCTTTTAGGGATGATTTACAGTCCCAAGAAACCAGTGGACTTGTACGTGGCTGGGAGGAGGTGACTGCGGATCATGTCGTCCTTAGTGACCCAGAGGACTCCGGAGCGAATGCCTCAGCAAACCTACGCTGCATGGCCTCCCTGATCCTGCAAAGTCTGCGGAAGGATCCTCGTATTCTTCGGATCAAGGAGAGGGACCATTACTGGCTGGCCACTCTCCTTGATCCACGGTACAAGGGTAAGGTTGCGGACCTTATGTTACCGTCACAGAGGGAGCAGAGGATGAGACAACTCCGGGAGGCCTTGCAGAAAGGTCTGTGCAACGCGTTCCCAGAGACTGGGAGGTTACAAACTCCTGGTCCTGGACAACGAGTTGCTGAGGCTTCGGCCAGTCAAAAGAAGGAGCGGTGGGGAAGGTGGCCGTCTGACCGATGCGTTCAGACAATTCTTTAGTCCGCAGCCTCAAAGTATGATCGGTTCCAGCAACCATCGCCAGCGTCTGATAAACATGGTGCAGGAATATCTAGGGGCAAGGTCAGACTTGGACACCTTCCCCACCGAAAATCCTCTGGCTTACTGGGTCTTGAGGATGGATCACTGGCCAGAGCTTGCACAGTATGCAATTGAGCTACTGGCCTGTCCTGCATCCAGCGTTCTTTCGGAACGCACATTCAGTGCTGCTGGAGGATTTGTCACGGATCACAGGGTGCGCCTGTCCACCGACTCGGTTGATCGACTGACTTTCATCAAGATGAACCAGTCTTGGATCACCACCAGCTACCACACACCTGATGCTGATATAACAGACTAATTGATTTTAACATGTCACATCCCTTCAAGACTGATGCTGATGCTGAGTGCCTGTGCTGTTATGTTGACTGGCTATCCTCCTCCTCCGAGTCCTCAATGATACGATTGATGATGATAGCTTGGAAGATCATTTTTGTTTATGGGTGCCGCCACCAGTGGCTAAGGCCCAATTTTTCAGCCCCTGTTTAACAGGGGCGTGTAATTACAATTTTTGAAGCAATACTTTGCAACAGGGCTCATTGCTGTGCTCCAAGTACAGTATGTGTGAGGGGTTGGAGTGTTGTGCCACCAGTGCCTAAGGCCCAATTTTTCAGCCCCTGTTTGACAGGGGCGTGTCATTACAATTTTTGAAGCAATACTTTGCAACAGGGCTCATTGCTGTGCTCCAAGTACAGTATCTGTGAGGGGTTGCAGTGTTGTGCCACCAGTGCCTAAGGCCCAATTTTTCAGCCCCTGTTCAACAGGGGCATGTAATTACAATTATTGATCTAATAATTCACAGCAGGGCCCATTCCTACACCCACCAAGCAAGAGTAACTCTGAGGGCTTACAGTGTTGTGGCAACACCACCACCACCACCACCACCACGAAAGGCCCAATTTTTCAGCCCCTGTTCAACAGGGGCATGCAATTACAATTCTTGATCTAATAATTCACAGCAGGGCCCATTGCTGCACCCACCAAGAGTAACTGTCAGGGCTTACAGTGTTGTGGCACCAGCACCACCATCAAAGGCCCAATTTTTACTACCACTGTTCAATAATTATATGTAATTACAATTCCTGATATAATAGTTGACAGCAGGGCGTTCCAGCACCAACCAAGAGTAACTGTGAGTGCTTACAGTGTTGTGCCAACACCAACTAAGGGGCCTATTTCTGCAGATTATATACGGCAGGTCCCTACTTTCAAACATCCAACTTACAAACGACTCCTACTTGCAAACGCAAGAAGACAACAGGAAGTGAGAGGAAATCTACCCCTAGGAAGGAAAATTCTCTCCTGTAAGAATTAATATGGGAGAAAGGTGTCTCCTCTGTACTGATGCTTTATCAGCAATCCTTGTTTCAAGAAAAACACCACATTTCAAAAACAGTTGTCATTGGGACGGAAAGTGAGGTGAAATGTTCTGAACAGGGGCACAGACAGCAAAACAAATGTTACAGGGGTGATAACCCTTACCTATGTTTTCCAAAAAGTTTAAAAATAGATTTTTGGGCTGGAGCTACACTTAAACAATGTACCTGTTCAAAATTACAAACACATTCTACATAAGAACAAACATACAGTCCCTGTCTTGTATGCACCGCCTGTATACGGCTGTTCAGAGTATATAGGGCCTTTTTTATTTTATGTGCGGGGTTCCCCTTAATATCCATACAAGACCCAAAGGGGCTGGTAATGGGCTGGGGTAGGGGGGGGGGGTCATGGGGTAGCTATGCCATTTTTCTTAAAGATTTTCATCCATATTACCGGGACCAGACATTACATTAAAGCCGCAAGCAGTTTTAAATGGCTTTTTTTTCCTTTAGAAGTGTCATTTTGTGCAGGGACAGTTCTAAACACGGGAAACACGTGGCACTTCACAGGCATACTTTAGACACCCCCCAGGTACGATATTTAAAGGAATATTTGACTTTTTTTTTTTCACTTTATGCATCATTAAAATGACTGCTCCCGAAAAACGACCGTTTTTAAAACTTCTTTTTGCATTGATACATGTCCCCTAGTGCAGAACCCGGGTTCCCAAACCCTTTTTAGGACAATAACATGCATAATAGTTGTTATAATTAGCACTTTAGAATTCGAACGTTCGCATCCATTGTATTTAATAGGGTTCTAATGTTCGTACGAACTTTCGGTCCGTTCGCGGGTTCTGGTGCGAACCGAACCCGGGGGTGTTCGGCTCATCACTATTGCTCACACATGCCATGGTTATATGTGGAATTGCACCCCAAAATACATTCTGCTGCTTCTCCTGAGTACGGGGCTACCACATGTGTGGGACTTTTTAGGAGCCTAGCCACGTACGGGACCCCGGAAACCAAGCACCGCCTCCAGGATTTCTAAGGGCGCAAATTTTTGATTTCACTCCTCACTACCTATCACAGTTTCGAAGGCCATAAAATGCCAAAATAGCACAAAACCCCCCCAAATGACCCCATTTTGGAAAGTAGACACCCCAAGCTGTTTGCTGAGAGGCATGGTGAGTATTTTACAGCTCTCATTTGTTTTTGAAAATGAAGAAAGAACATTTTTTTTTTCTTTTTTTTTTTCAATTTTCAAAACTTTGTGACAAAAAGCGAGATCTGCAAAATACTCACAATACCTCTCAGCAAATAGCTTGGGGTGTCTACTTTCCAAAATGGGGTCATTTGGGGGGGGGTTTGTGCCATCTGGGCATTCCATGGCCTCCGAAACTGTGATAGGCAGTGAGAAGTGAAATCAAAAATTGACACCCTTAGAAAGCCTGAAGGCGGTGATTGGTTTTTGGGGTCCCGTACGCGGCTAGGCTCCCAAAAAGTCTCACACATGTGGTATCCCCGTACTCAGGAGAAGCAACAGAATGTATTTTGGGGTGTAATTCCACATATGCCCATGGCATGTTTGAGCAATATATCATTTAGTGACAACTTTGTGCAAAAAAAAAAAAAAAAATTTTTTTTTTATTTTTTCCGCAACTTGTGTCAACATATAAAATATTCCATGGACTCGACATGCCTCTCATTATATAGCTTGGGGTGTCTACTTTCCAAAATGGGGTCATTTGGGGGGGTTTTGAACTGTTCTGGCATTTTATACACAACATTAGGAAGCTTACATCCACTCTTCTAACCACTTGAAGACAAAGCCCTTTTTGACACTTTTTGTTTACATGAAAACATATTTTTTTTTGCAAGAAAATTATG
Source organism: Rana muscosa (assembly GCA_029206835.1). Classification (NCBI taxonomy): domain Eukaryota; kingdom Metazoa; phylum Chordata; class Amphibia; order Anura; family Ranidae; genus Rana; species Rana muscosa. Next base: position 174,320,389 of record CM055121.1, on the reverse strand, counting down.
TTGAACCCCCAAACATTATATATATTTTTAAAGCAAAGGCCCTACAAAATAAAATGGTGGGTGTTGCATTTGTTTTTTCTACACAGTATTTGCGCAGCGATTTTTCAAACACATTTTTTTGGGAAAAAATACACTTTTTTAATTTTAATGCACTAAAACACACTATATTGCCCAAATGTTTGATGAAATAAAAAAGATGATCTTAGGCCGAGTACATAGATACCAAACACGACATGCTTTAAAATTTCGCACAAACGCGCATTGGCGACAAACTACATACATTTTTAAAAGCCTTTAAAAGCATTTACAGGTTACCCCGTTAGATTTACAGAGGAGGTCTACTGCTAAAATTACTGCCCTCGATCTGACCTTCGCGGTGATACCTCACATGCATGGTGCAATTGCTGTTTACATATGACGCCAGACCGACGCTTGCGTTCGCCATTGGGCAAGAGCAGGGCAGGACAGGGGTGCTTTTTTTTTTTTTTTATTATTAATTTTGCTTTTTTATTTTATTTTTAAACTGTTGCTTCCATATTTATTTATTTTTATCACTTTTATTGTTATCTCAGGGAATGTAAATATCCCCTATGATAGCAATAGGTAATGACAGGTACTCTTTTTTGAAAAAACTGGGGTCTATTGGACCCTAGATCTTTCCTCTGCCCTCAAAGCATCTGACCACACCAAGATCGGTGTGATAAAATGCTTTCCCAATTTTCCAATGGCGCTTTTTATATCCGGGGGGGACATTCCCTCCCACTGCTTGTAAAAGCAGTCCAGAGGCTTATTAGCCACTAGGATTGCTTTTGCATGAAAGCCGGCCGCTGGCTGAAAAGAATGATGCCAAGATGATACCTAAACCCGCAGGCATCATTCTGGTATAAACATTCAAAGTCCAGCAACATACCAGTACGTTGCTGGTCCTTGTTGGACATGTATTGTAATCTTTTTTTTCATGCAGCCTGTTGGCTGAATGAAAAAAAAAGATTGATCGGTGGGTATGCCCACCATTAGAATACCGCCCTTCATCCACCCACTTCTAATGATGGGCATACATGCACCATTTATATATGCCGAAGCATGGGGGCATCTTCTCGCAAAAGTTATGCCGCGTACACATGGTCAGACTTTTCCACGGGCAAGCCTCCGTCGGAATTTCGACCGTATATACGCGGCATTAGGAGCAAAATCGCTCCTCCGCCCCTGCTGCCCCAATGCTTCGGCATATATGCTTTTTTTTTTTAACTGTGGTGGTGAAATCACCTCCTACAGCACTGGAGTCGCAGGGATCAGGCCTGTCTCTGCGAACGCTGCAGTTATGTGTGTTGTGTTTTGCAAGTGACAGGGATCGATCGATACTGCACTTCGATGGCCTGGGCTGGACGGAGGGGCAAAACGCAGGTGCCAGCAGGTATCTGGGCTGATCCCGCTAACACTGCGTTTTTGGGAACCCTAAACTGCTGGGGATGCTAGTATAGATCTGATCAGATCAGATATTGAGCTGATCAGATACTATACCACTAAGGGGGGTGTATGCTTCACGTGTGGGTGTTAGCGCTACTGGCACTAACCTGACGCTGCCTGGGGTGTGACGCAGACCCTCTCTGACGCTAAAACCTAACTGATATCACCCGCCGGGCGATCAGGGGGTTAAACCTTTATTGGGTTATATACGGCGGGTGCCCTGACACTATAAAAAGCAAACTAACTAACCAGCGTCACCCGTAACACTTATATGATGATCACTAGTGAAAGGGTTAACTAGGGGCAATTAGGGGGTTAAAACCTTTATTAGGTAATATATGGGGGTACCTGACGCTATATAAAAACCTGACGGCGAACCTAAAAAAAAATTACTGGCTACCTATCGGCATCACCGACACTAAGACAACGATCATAAAAACGATTGCTTAGCGACAGTGGTGATAGGGGGTGAAAGGGTTACCTGGGGGGTGATCAGGGGGTTAAACCTTTATTAGATAATATATGGGGGTACCTGACGCTATAAAAACCTGCGGCAAACCTAAAAAAAATTACTGGCTACCGATCAGCATCACCGACGCTAAGACATCGATCAGAAAAATTATCGCATAGTGACAGTGGTGATAGGGGGTGAAAGAGTTACCTGGGGGGGCGATCAAGGGGGTTAAACCTTTATTAGGTAATATATGGGGGTACCCGACGCTATAAAAACCTGCGGCGAACCTAAAAAAAATTACTGGCTACCGATCAGCATCGCCGACGCTAAGACATCGATCAGAAAAATTATCGCTTAGTGACAGTGGTGATAGGGGGTGAAAGAGTTACCTGGGGGGGCGATCAAGGGGGTTAAACCTTTATTAGGTAATATATGGGGGTACCCGACGCTATAAAAACCTGCGGCGAACCTAAAAAAAATTACTGGCTACCGATCAGCATCACCGACGCTAAGACATCGATCAGAAAAATGATCGCATAGCGACGGCGGTGCTAGGGGGTGAAAGGGTTACCTGGGGGGTGATCAAGGGGTTAAACCTTTATTAGGTAATATATGGGGGTACCCGACGCTATAAAAACCTGCGGCAAACCTAAAAAAAATTACTGGCTACCGATCAGCATCGCCGACGCTAAGACATCGATCAGAAAAATTATCGCTTAGTGACAGTGGTGATAGGAGGTGAAAGGGTTACCTGGGGGGCGATCAAGGGGGTTAAACCTTCATTAGGTAATATATGGGGGTACCCGACGCTATAAAAACCTGCGGCGAACCTAAAAAAAATTACTGGCTACCGATCAGCATCACCGACGCTAAGACAGCGATCAGAAAAATGATTGCTTAGTGACGGCGGTGCTAGGGGGTGAAAGGGTTATCTGGGGGGTGATCAGGGGGTTAAACCTTTATTAGGGGGGGTTAGGGGGCTACACTGGACCTAAAACTAAATGTAGTGACACTTTTACAGTCACAAATGTCACTGATTGCAGTGATCACTAAATAAATGGTCACTGCAATCAGTGACACTGTGACTGGGGGCTGGGGGGGCTGGGGGGTGATCTGGGGGTGTCTGGGGGGGCCTGGGGGGGCGATTTATGTGCCTATGTGTCCTGGTGTCAGTGTGCTGTTTTGTGTACTAACCTGCATCTTCTCCTGTACGGCGCTCGGTATATGTGAGCGCCGCAGGAGAGATGACATCACTTCCTCCTTCCTGGCAGGCAGGGGAAGCTCTCTCATTCGCCGGGAGCAATCGAGAGGGGGTGGCCGGAATCGAACGGCCGTCCCCTCATGCCGGATCACTCCCGAAGGTAAAACGACCACCCACTGTAAAGAAGGGGGGTCCGATCGGACCCCCCAACTATACAAAGGCAATCACGTATATGTACGTGATTCTGCCTGTCGGTGCCATTCTGCCGACGTATATTTACAGTGGGCGGTCGTTAAAGCGGAGGTTCAGCGGCATTTTTTTTTTTTTTCCGCTTGCATGCAAAGTATTTGTAGATCACCAATTAGTACTCACGTGTTTGGTGACTTTAAACCTCCCCTGTCTTTTTTCTGGCAAAAGATGCACTTTTAAAATCAGCCGTCTGAATTTTCCATTTTGCTTGTGGGCATTTTGAAGCCCACAAGCACTGACTTCCTGGTGGTGGACGGTGTAATGCAGAAAAAGTTCCCCGGCGGATAAGGTTCCCCCCCCCTGTACTGCGCATGCGCGGCACGAACCTCAACAGAGTTTCCGAAAGTAGCCGAACATGTAGAGCTGCGAGTTAGCTCTACACGGCGCCTGCGCAATGACTAGGAGTCATGTAGAGCTGACTGCGCAGGCGCTGTGTAGAGCCGACTCGCAGCTCTTCCTGTTCGGCTACTTTCGGAAACTCCGTTGAGGTTCGTGCCGCGCATGCGCAGTACAGGGGGGGGGGGAACCTTATCCACCGGGGAACTTTTTCTGCAGGACATGTCACATCTGGGCGAACTCCCAGATTGCATTGCGGGTGAATAGAAACGCCTACTCCCACGGGAGTGAGTACCCGGAAGACGAAATTGGAAATGACATTAGTACGGTATGTACTACATAAAAAAAAAAAAAAGTGGCTAATGTACATGTTCGTTCTTTAAGGAGTGTGCTTGTATATGGATGTTATTTTGCCTGAACCTCCGCTTTAAGTGGTTAATGTACGCTTGCAAAAAGAGCCATTCAGGGCCACAAAAAATAGTTTGCAGTGTGTTATACATATGTGGAGGTGTGTGAAATAAACTATTTCTATATAGTTTTCTCCTACTGTGCTATACTAAAAAAACAACATTTTTTTTGAATAGCATTTTCTGCAGTTCTGTAGCTGTGCGATTCAGTGGTTACGTACTGTGGGTGTGTTCTGCTCTTCCAAAAAACACCTTTTAGGGGCACAAAAAATAGTTTGCAGTGTGTTATACATATTTGGAGGTGTGTGAAATAAACAATTTCTAAATAGTTTTCTTCTACTGTGCTATACTAAAAAAACAACATTTTTTTTGAATAGCATTTTCTGTAGTTCTGTAGCTGTGCGATTCAGCGGTTACGTACTGTGGGTGTGTTCTGCTCTTCCAAAAAACGCCTTTTAGGGCACAAAAAATAGTTTGCAGTGTGTTATACATATTTGGAGGTGTGTGAAATAAACAATTTCTAAATAGTTTTCTTCTACTGTGCTATACTAAAAAAACAACATTTTTTTTGAATAGCATTTTCTGCAGTTCTGTAGCTGTGCGATTCAGCAGGTACGTACTGTGGGTGTGTTCTGCTCTTCCAAAAAACGCCTTTTAGGGGCACAAAAAATAGTTTGCAGTGTGTTATACATATTTGGAGGTGTGTGAAATAAACAATTTCTAAATAGTTTTCTTCTACTGTGCTATACTAAAAAAACAAAAATTTTTTTTAATAGAATTTTCTGCAGTTCTGTAGCTGTGCGATTCAGCGGTTACGTACTGTGGGTGTGTTCTGCTCTTCCAAAAAACGCCTTTTAGGGGCAGAAAAAATAGTTTGCAGTGTGTTATACATATTTGGAGGTGTGTGAAATAAACAATTTCTAAATAGTTTTCTTCTACTGTGCTATACTAAAAAAACAACATTTTTTTTGAATAGAATTTTCTGCAGTTCTGTAGCTGTGCGATTCAGCGGTTACGTACTGTGGGTGTGTTCTGCTCTTCCAAAAAACGCCTTTTAGGGGCACAAAAAATAGTTTGCAGTGTGTTATACATATTTGGAGGTGTGTGAAATAAACAATTTCTAAATAGTTTTCTTCTACTGTGCTATACTACAAAAAAAAATTTTTTTGAATAGCATTTTCTGCAGTTCTGTAGCTGTGCGATTCAGCGGTTACGTACTGTGGGTGTGTTCTGCTCTTCCAAAAACACCCATTTAGGGCAACATCCTAAATTTGGAAAATATGAGGAGAAGGTCAAAGGGATGTGGTGGCCCCGGTCGTGGCGCTGCTGGTGGAGCTCCTGTTGCCGGGAGAGGACGTGGTGGATCTGTGCCAGATACACGCACAAGTGAAACACCTTCCTCAGGTGCGAGTAGGCGACCGAGCCTGCGGCGGTATTTTGTCACGCCTAATGAGGCTGTACGAATGTTTAGGCCAGGACAAGTACAGGCGATAGTAGATTGGGTTGCTGACAGTGCCTCGGGTTCCTTCACATTGTCTCCCACCCACTCTTCTGATGAAAGATCAGAGTTGGCACCTGAAACCCATGTCCATCAGTCTTTCACCTCACCCCCTTGCAAATCAGCCAAGCAGTCTGAGCCCCAAATCATGCAGCAGTCTCTTCTGCTTTTCGATGACTCTGTTAGCAGGGTTTCCCAGGGCCATCCACCTAGCCCTGCCCCAGAAGTGGAAGAGATTGAGTGCACCGATGCCCAACCACTTATGTTTCATGATGAGTACATGGGAGGACCATCGCAGTACGTCTCGGATGATGACGAAACACAGGTGCCAACTGCTGCTGCTTTCGCAATTGTGCAGACAGACAAGGAGGGTAGGGGTGAAGACTGGGTGGAAGATGATGTGGAGGACGATGAGGTCCTCGACCCCACATGGAATGAACGTTATGCAGGTGACCAGTGTAGTTTGGAGGAAGAGGCGGTGGTCGCACAGAGCCACCAGCACAGCAGAAGAGGGAGCAGGGTGCAAAAGCGGAGCGTCCGTCCGCTAGACAGTATGTCTGCTACTGCCCAACGCAGCAAGGGACCGAGCACACCAAAGCCAGGTCCAAGGAGTTCCCTAGCGTGGCAGTTCTTCACACAATGTGCTGATGACAAGACACGAGTGGTTTGCAGGCTGTGCAATCAGAGGCTGAAGCGAGGCATAAACGTTCTCAACCTGAGCACAACCTGCATGACCAGGCATCTAAGTGCAAAGCACGAGCTGCAGTGGAGTAGACACCTCAAAAACCAAGAAAGGTCTCTGGCTCCTCCTGCTTCCTCTTCTGCTGCAGTCTCGGCCTCTTCATCCACCTCTGTAGTGACAGTGGCACCTGCCACCCCGCAAACAGAGGATCTGCCAGCAACACTACCACCTGGGTCACCGACCATCTCCACAATGTCCCATGGAAGCGTTCAGCTCTCTATCTCCCAAACATTGGAGCGGAAGAGGAAGTACCCCCCTAGCCACCCGTGATCCCTGCCCTGAATGCCAGCATTTCAAAACTCCTGGCCTTTGAAATGCTGTCATTCCGTATGGTGGAGACGCAGAGTTTTAAAAGCCTGATGGCATTGACTGTCCCACAGTACGTCGTGCCCAGCCGCCACTATTTTTCCATGCGAGCCATCCCTTCCCTACACAACCAAGTGGGGGACAAAATCAGGTGTGCACTGCGCAACGCCATCTGTGGCAAGGTCCACCTAACTACGGATGCGTGGACCAGTAAGCACGGTCAGGGACGTTATATCTCCCTAACAGCACACTGGGTAAATGCAGTGGCGGCTGGGCCTGAGGCAGATAGCAGTTTGGCGCATGTCCTTCCATCACCGAGGATTGCAGGGCGCTTCAGTTTGCCTCCTGTTGCTAACTCCTCCTACTCCGCTTCCTCATCCTCTACCGCCTCCTCATCCGGTCAGCGTAACACCTTCACCACCAACTTCAGCACAGCCAGGGGTAAACGACAGCAGGCAGTTTTAAAACTTTCCTGTTTGGGGGAAAAACCCCACACCACGCAGGAGTTGTGGAGGGACATGGAACAACAGACCAATGAGTGGTTGCTGTCAGTGAGCCTCAAGCCCGGCCTGGTGGTGTGCGATAATGGGCGAAATCTCGTAGCAGCTCTGGGCCTAGCCGGTTTGACGCACATCCCTTGCCTGGCGCATGTGCTGAACTTGGTGGTCCAGAGGTTCCTTAAAAATTACCCCAATATGCCAGAGCTGCTGCAGAAAGTGCGGGCTGTGTGTGCGCACTTTCGGCGTTCTCACCCTGCTGCTGCTCGCCTGTCAGCGCTGCAGCGTAACTTCGGCCTTCCCGCTCACCGCCTCATATGTGACGTGCCCACAAGGTGGAACTCCACCTTGCACATGCTGGCCAGACTGTGCGAGCAGCAGCAGGCAATAGTGGAGTTTCAGCTGCAGCAATCACGCGTGAGTCGCTCTGCGGAACAGCACCACTTCACCACCAATAACTGGGCCTCCATGCGAGACCTGTGTGCCTTGTTGCGCTGTTTCGAGTACTCCACCAACATGTCCAGTGCCAATGACGCCGTTCTTAGCGTTACTATCCCAGTTCTATGCCTCCTTGAAAAAACGCTTCGGGCGATGATGGAAGAGGATGTGGCACAGGAGGATGAGGAGGAGGAGGAGGAAGCGGAATCATTTCAAAGGCTTTCAGGGCAGTCTTTCACAAGTGGCAACGAGGGTGGGTTCCTGCACCAAAAAACGCCAGGTACACAATTGTCCGGCAGAAAGGGCACAGTTCTGGAGGATGACGAGGTGGAGGAGGAGATGGAGGAGGAGGAGGAGGAGGAGCCATTTTCACAGCAGGGTGGCACCCAGACCAGCTCATGGCCATCACTGGTGCGTGGCTGGGGGGATACAGAGGACACAGACGATACACCTCCCACAGAGGACAGCTTTTCTTTGCCTCTGGGCAGCCTGGCACACATGAGCGATTACATGCTGCAGTGTTTCCGCAATGACCGCCGAGTTGCCCACATTTTAACTGGTGCTGATTACTGGGTGGCCACCCTGCTGGATCCCCGTTACAAGGACAACGTACCATCCTTAATTCCCTCACTGGAGCGGGATCGTAAGATGCGCGAGTACAAGCACGCTGGTAGACGCGCTGCTGGTGGCATTCCCACCTGACAGCGGGCGTACGGTGGATGCACAAGGCGAAGGCAGAGGAGGAGGAAGAGGTCGCCAACGCAGCCGGGGCACCGGCAGCACCTCAGAAGGCAGGGTTAGCATGGCTGAAATGTGGAAAAGCTTTGTCAGCACGCCACAACAACCAGCACCACCAGCTGAGATGGAACGTCTTAGCAGGAGGCAGCATTTCACCAACATGGTTGAGCAGTATGTGTCCACAGGCCTACATGTACTGGATGACGGGTCTGCCCCCTTTAACTTCTGGGTCTCCAAATTGGGCACATGGCCTGAGCTTGCCCTTTATGCCTTGGAGGTGCTGGCCTGCCCTGCAGCCAGTGTATTATCTGAACGTGTATTTAGCACGGCAGGGGGCGTTATCACAGACAAGCGCAGCCGCCTGTCCAGAGCCAATGTGGACAAGCTCAAGTTCATTAAAATGAACCAGGCATGGATCCCACAGGACTTGTCCGTACCTTGTGCAGAATAGACATGTATACCGGTGTTGTGACAAAAACTGTCCGGCCATCGGATTGTGTCCGGCCCATACTGCGAAGGCGCAGCGCTTGCGCAGTACAGAGGACAAGGAGATTCACAAAATCTCCGAAGATGAACGGCGCCTGCACTGTGAGTGCAGGTTCAAGCCCCACCATCCAAGTGGACATACGGTAGCACATAGTAACAGGGCCCCTCACGGGCTCGGTTCGTTCGCCACGCTTCGGGCATGGCCTCACTTGGCTCGGCTTGAACCACGGATGGTGTGGCCTTCACCTGAACTCACCACGCAGGCGCCGTTCGTCTTGGGAGATTTTCGAAATCCCCTTGTCCTACATACTGAGCAAGCGCAGTACAGGGTGGACACTATTTGACGGGGGACAGAATTCGACACATCACCGGCCTTACCCAGCCATTGTTGTATTTTTGAACCAGTGTTGGCTACCTCGTCCTCCTCCACCGCCGCTTCCACCTACACAGCCACATCCACCGCCACCTCAACCTCCTACTCCATATGGACCTCGTCCTCTTAGGTCAAGATTATTATTTTTTATTTTTATTTTTTTTATGTTATTTTAAGTTATTTGCCTATCCACATTTGTTTGCAGAGCACTTGCCATGCTCTTAACAACATTTTGCTGCCATTTGCAGCCCTCTAGCCCTTTCCATTACTTTTTTAGAGCCTTTTTAGTCCTTAGAAGTCCGGGTCCCCATTGACTTCAATGGGGTTCGGGTTCGGGTCCGGGTTCGGGTTAAAGTTCGGTCCCGAACCCGAACTTTTTAGTCCTTAGAAGTCCGGGTCCCCATTGACTTTAATGGGGTTCGGGTTCGGGTCCGGGTTCGGGTTAAAGTTCGGTCCCGAACCCGAACTTTTTTCCGAAGTTCGGCCGAACCCGTACATCCAGGTGTCCGCTCAACTCTACTTACAAACCAAAAGAGAAGTGTGAGAGATTGCTTCCTGCTGTGTTTCGTCGGAAATTCCAGTTTTTTTTCTTGCACATAAATGTTTAAACAATAATATAAAAATATATAATAATAATAAACAATAATAGTAACAAAACATCAACAATAATAATAATTATATTAATATTAAAATTATTGTAAAAATACCAGCAATGTAACTAAAAATAGTTTCCACCCCCGATTTGGATTTATTCAATCTTAAAAATGTTTTCTTATGGCCCTCAGGATGTATATTTTATATTTTCTCATTGCGTATTCTCAATATATTTCTTTATCGCTGTATGTTATTATTTTTAACCGGCTTACCTTTTCCTATTGTGTCATTCCTTCATTGAACAGACCAGGGAGATTTTGCTCTGTTGTTAATTAAACTTTTAATGTTGTTTTGTTAAACTCAATTATTTACAAGAAAGATAAAAAAAAACAGTATTTGATACTATATAATTAGGTATTCAAAGTGAACGCATCTTCACTTTACTAACATTCACTCTGCAAAGTGAACATACATTTTATTAAGTGAACAGTATTTATCCATTTAGTAAATCAACCGCATAGTCTGTCTGACTAAGCATCCATTTTTTTATTTTTTTATTCCACTGGGTCTTTAAAAGTTTTTAACTTTAATAATCTATAATTTTTTTCCTGAAGTCTTTAAATGTATTCTCCAATCCCCTCTTTTTTCTCTTTAGGATGCTTGCATTGGCAGCCAGAACTACAGACCCTCAGGCATTTTCCCACATAAACAATATCCAGTTTTTGCTGAAAGTGGAGCTTTAGACAAGTTTTTCATTTTGGATGCAGGGTGACAGGAAGTGAGGTCATTTCTCATGTGTTTACCATGGCAGGGATGGAGAGAAATTTTATAAAAAGTTATAAAAAGTTATAAACAAAACATTTTTTGTGGTAAATAAGGGAGGGAGTCAAAATCTTGGTCACTATCCTTGTTAAAAAAATAAATAAAAAATATTTAAGGTCCCTAGTACAGGGAGTGATGGTAATCTCGGCAATCTCTACAGACAACAATAAATCATAATTTTAACCCTTTCTCACTCTATCTGAAAGTATGACTTTAACGCCCATCTCGCTAAAAAACCCTTCCCACCCCTTTCTTCCTGCCTCCCTCTAATCCATTCAATATTTCAAATAAATTCCTGTATGAGCTCTATTATACTTGCCTGAATCCCTCATCCATGCCCCTTGCATATTGTGCTCAGGTGAAAATGTGTGCTCAAGTGCAGAACTACTGTGAGCCATGCTCATGCACTTGCGCATGTACCACTGCACATGTCGGCGCACATGTCGGCGCGCGCGCCCACCACTAAGACAGACACCAGGTGGGCTATTTAAACAGCACTCATACTCTGGATCATTGGCGTATGGTCTATAACGTTTCCTGTATACTTGTTATCCATTCCTGCATTTGATATCCTGCTGTTGATCTGCCTTGACCATGTCTGAACTTTGCCTGCATCAACCCCTGGCTTGCCTCTGGACAATATCTCTGTCTGTTCCCTTTTTCAACCTGCCTCACTGTTACCCACTCTGGCCTGGACCCTGACTACTCACCTGTATTCCGTTTGCTCCTGACCTGCATGTCCATTACCGATCCGGCTTGCCTGACTCTGCTCTGCACCTCAAGCCTGTGCCTACCATCTATGCTCAGGCACCCTCAGTCTGCCAAGTGCCTGCTGTCTTGCTGCCAGTAAATTACCAGCCTGTCTTCTCTGCTTCTCAGCAATCATGGTCCATCCCGCATCTGGAAATGCACAGACAATTCTCCCGCATCTGCCATCATAAATACTGTCAAGTACTCATGCCACTCTGTGCTCTTATGCCTCCTGTTGCCTTACCATGGGCTCTGAGCTGGAGGTATAAGAGATGCCTACCTCCTACCTCTTCATGTCAGGCTCCACCACAAGGTACTTGACACCTGCATATCTTTCCGCACTGGCCAGATCCCTCTCATTGATGTTATCTCTCCAGTCTGTCTTCTGAATCTCCCCACCACTGGACAGCCAATAAAAGTTTTCACACCACACAGGCAGTAACATGAACACCTGAAGAAAGGCCCTCCTCCTGTGAACAAAAGAAGAGAGGAAATTTCAGAGCAGAACATTGCAGGGCCACAGATTTAATTGAGGAGCAATTTTTATATTTTGAACGCCAGTATTTAGTTACAGAGCTGTGGTGGGAGGGGTGCATGTTGGAAGATAACCCACAGAATAGTTCAAAAGCCTAACACGAGGTTTCTTGTGATTTTAATTATTTCATTTGGACCAAGCTGATCCAAGTAAAGCTTTACTAACAAATGCACCTGCTGGGATCACTGTTTAAACCGCATGTAGCATTGGCTGCAGTATACAGTGCTATGTTGTGGATGCAGTATGGGGACTTCCTGTCCCACTCACAGAACAAAATCTGGTTGTGCTGTGCACTGCTCAGGCATTCACAGGAAGCCTTGTATGTCATCAATGAATGCAAGGCTTCCTCTGATTGGACTCTCCACTCCACACCTCTCCACTTATGCCAATCAGAGAAAGCCCTGTATTCATTGATGAAATACAAGGCTTCCTGTGAATGCTAAGGCATTGCTCATCCTGACTCAATTTTGTTCCGGAAATGGGACGGGAAGTCCCCATATCGATGCCAGAACAAAGTGTTATTTACTGTATGTAGCTGATACATTTTATACAGCGCTCCCAGAAGACGCATCTGCTAGTGAAGCAAATAGTTCATTTGAACCAGCTTGGTCAAAACAATCTATCTAACGTCACGAAAAACCTAAAGTTAAACTTTAAATTGGTCCTAGAATGTTTATGAATATGTCTGCCACTGCTTTACAGATTATGCATTTTAAGCTCTGCAGAATAAATGAGCAAATATGGGAAATCATCACATTTGCCTGGAGTTCTTATTTTCTAGTAGGAGTAAGGCTAACAGTGATTGTACAGTAATAAAGGTTTCTATGTAGCTTTTTACCACAACAGCCATATGCTGTGTTTACACTTCACAACAAGTGTCATCATTTGCACAAATTGTAGAATTGGATAATTGGTATGAAAAAAGACTGTCTGTAAATGCTTCATAGGCACCAGACAAAAATACAGTAATTGAAAGGATATGGAAAAGACAGTAGAAGGAATCATAACAGTATCATCTGCTGAGCAATAGTGTATATAACTACTGCCAGCAGTCAAAGCTCGGTAAATTTATTCTGACATAAAGAAGATCCAGAAAATTTCAACAAATTATTCCAGTCTGACTGGCTTAGCCTATGTCTTATCATGGAAAGATATATTTTGCCAAAACTGGATTTTGTAGAAAATCCATAAAGACAAATGGGATTCAGAAGTGAAGACTTTACAGTCTGGATTATAACTCCCCAGGGTTCTTTGTCTGGTTGATGAACATTGTCACTCACTCCGTAGAGGAATCTGTTAACATTGGGACACTAAACAGGGAAGAAATCTGGTTCATAGTAGGTAAGAAAAAATTAACAACCACTTGTATTCCAGATACAACCACAGAGGTTAAAGAGGATCTTCATTGCTCACTAGTTACATCTACACTGGTAAAAAACATAACCCCAAAATATTTTTAGAAACCTTGCAACTATTCCTGTCAAGAAAGATGGAAATTATTATTGTGTATAGGGTGCTCAAGTTACTAAAAGTCACACACATGTGAATGAAATAAAAATAAAGGAGCCGTGCATTTACATTCTTCATCATCATGTCATTGTTGTCAATTGTAGTGGTGGGCCTATACACAGGATAGTTTATAGTGACTTGCAATATTATTAAAGTGTACATATAGCCAAACACTTTTTTATTTAATTTTGGATAGAATATGGAAGGGTTAAAACCTCTAACAGGTTATTTTTTGCTTCCGGTGTCCCACCAGGAAGGGGAGGAAATCTCTATTGTTAGCCAGTTGTCATCAGAGGGAACAGTTTGCTTTTATTTGGACCCAGATTTGGGTCCCAACCAGGAAGCCAGCTGTCATTCTTGATCCAATGAGCTGTGGGTGGGGCATCCTCCGCCCCACAGCTGATGTTACAAAGGGGTGGGGATGCTAGTGACATCATTGACCTGATATGGCCACTTTTATGTCCAAGCAAACTCAAGTTTGGTCCTAGTCACCAGGACATTTATCCTCATCACCAGAACATTTGTCCCTCACTTATTGTCCTTGTGAAAACTCTATAATGTAGGGTTTAATTATTATTTTATTTTATGGCAATGGTCAACAGTACAAATATAAAGGTGAAGTTTCCCAGTAGAGACACAGACTGAAATAAAAACTTGGCCAGGGACCTAACCCTACCCTACTTTATCCAAAACTTAAAAAATGCCATTACATATACTTCAAGGCCTGATTCACACCTATGCATTTTAAGTGCTTTTTGCAGAATTGCACTACAGTCCATTTAACATGGTTTCCCATGGAGCATGTTCTGTAGTGCAAATCTGCAAAATGCAAAAAGCACTAAAAATGCATAGGTGTGAATCAAGCCTAAGACAAGCCATGCAAAGGTAGAAAGTAACTCTTGCTATTAGAATGGAATGCAGCAATTATTAATCCAGACCACAGCAGGCAGTGTACGGCAGCATTCCTTCCCAAGTGGACATAGCTGAAAAGTTGAAACGAGCCAGCACTCATTCCTGATCCAAGAGTTTCATTTATTTAAAGCACATCAGGAAAAGGGGAAATTCAAACTGATGCATTGCAACCAAGTTGTAGCAAGACATCAAAGTGTTCACATTCTCTCTAAGCCCACCCCAACCTAAAATAGGGGATAACAGGAGAATATGAATTACAATGCACAGGCACACAAGAGGAGGTGGACTGCTATGGATGGGGTAAAAAGGACACAAGGATGAGGAAGGCTAGACAATGCACAAGGTGTTGACATCTGTCATGTGTCCTCAGAAATGGACTAGCACACCAGCAAATAGGGATGAGCCCGACATTACATTTGACTCGAAAATCGGGTGGTCGCCTGTTCGCTGAATACCGAACATTATGGGGCGTTCGCGGGAAATTTGAGCGCCCGCGCAACGTGCCATAATGAATGGCAAGACCGACAATGCACTGCAAGATGGCAGTGCATTGACGGCTGCTTATTGGCCACAGAATGCTCTGCTGTGAGAGCCATGATTGGCCAATCATGGCTCAGGTGGCTGAGTCCATGTCCCACACTATGTAAGGCAGCCATACATAGTTTTATGAATGAAAGCAGAAAAATTACATTTGTAAAAGAAAAAAAAATATTTAAAACTGCTTGCGGCTGTAATGTATTGCCGTATCCAGAGAATGTAGATAAAAATCATTGAAAAAAATGGCATGGGTTCCCCCCCAGTCCATTACCAGGCCCTTTTGGTTTGGTATGGATATTAAGGGGAACCCTGCACCAAAATGAAAAAAAATTACATGGGGGTCCCCCCAAAATCCATACCAGGCCCTTCAGATCTGGTATGGATATTAAGGGGAACCCTGTGCCAAAATGGTGTAGGGGTCCCCCCAAAATCCATACCAGACCCTTATCCAAGCATGCAACCTGGCAGGCCACAAGAAAAGGGGAGGGGATGAGAGAGCGCTCCCCTCCTGAACCGTACCTGGCCACATGCCCTCAACATGGGGAGGGTGCTTTGGGGTGCCCCCAAAACACCTTGTCCCCATGTTGATGGTGACAAGGGCCTCATCCCCACAACCCTTGCCAGGTGGTTCTGGGGGTCTGCGGATGGGGGGCTTATCGGAATCTGGAAGCCCCCTTTAACAAGGGGACCCCCAGATCCCACCCCCCATGTGAATGGGTATCGGGCATATTGTACCCCTACACATTCACCGAAAAAAGTGTAAAAATGTTAAAAATGACAGGAGACAGCTTGGGACAAGTGTCCCACGATGTTCATTCATCTTCCATCACAGCGTCCAATGACCCGAGAAATGGAGGCAAAGTCTTTCCGTTTTTTTTTTCTCAGGTCATCAGACGCTGTGATGGAAGATTAATGGACATCGCGGGAAACTTTTTTTTTAAAATAAAGGACTTGTCCCAAATTGTCTCTAACAGGGCTCCTGTTAGGGACTTGTTAGCAGGGAAGTATTAATTCCCTAAATTACTTTATATAGCTAATGTTACAAGGACAATAAACCAGTTCTAGGTTTTAGGTTAAACTTTAAAGCAACTGTAACGTCTCGTTTTTTTTTTTTCAATAAAAATAACAAGCATGTTATACCCACCTCCTCTGTGCAGTGGATTTGCACAGAGCAGACCGGATCCTCCTTTTCTCGGGTCCCTCTTTGGTGCTCCTGGCCCCTCCCTCCTGTTGAGTGACGCCACAGAATACAGCTTGCTATGGGGGCACCCGAGCCAAGTCACTGTTCCCTGTGTCCATTCAGACATGGAGCTGTGGCCCGACTCAGCCCCCTCTTTCTCCAGATTGGCTGACTGACTTTTATTGACAGCAGCTGGAGCCAATGGCACCCCTGCAGTGTCTCAGCCAATCAGGAGGGAGAGTCTCGGACGGCCGAGACACTTGTGGACATCGCTGGAGAGAGATGGGGCTCAGGTAAGTATAAGGGGGGCTAAGGGAGGCTGCTGCACACAGAAGGCTTTCTATATTAATGCATAGAATGCATTAAGATAAAAAAAAAACTTCTGACTTTACAACTTTTTTAAGAGATCAGCTAAATTGCATACTATTTGTCTTTTAGACTATATCCAGAAATACAAAAATTGATGGGAGTACCAAGTTAAGTTTGGTCCACTGGTAGTTCACTGAACAGATATAAAATTCTGCAAACTCTTAACAGAGCACCTGAACCCCTTTAAAGTCTATGGAGCAAAATATTTTTTCCTGTCTTTTTTTAGGCCAATTTCAAACTTTTGTTAAAAAAAAATGAATGTAGCTGAGCATTGCCATGGAGGATATGTACCAATGCAAAAATCAAAAACAAAAAAAAAACCTTTAAAAAAAATATATATATATTTTGTTTGGAGGGGAGAGGGACCTTTTAAAAGACTTAAAGGACACCATTAAAAAAGCACAATTCCTTTAAATAACATTCTTATGGGATGCATTAAATCTGCACACAAACTGACACACCAGTAGCAAAAGTGACATTTAGAAAATAACGATTCCCTCTGAATGACGTTCCCCAGCAGATTTTGTTCTGGTTGCAGCAGCCAGAGGTTTAGTGTGGGTGAAACGTCAAATGGCTATAGTTTGGGTCAAATTCTTAGTCGACCTGAACTTGAAGCTCATCCCCACATTTAAACAGCTGCACTAGAAACAATAAAAAAGTATCTAATTAAGGCTCGGTTCACACTGATGCAACATAGGATCCAACTTGAGAGACACCAAGTCGGATGACATGTGAAATGTAATGTTTTTCTATGAGAGTTGTCTTAACTGATACTACACAAATCTGTCCTACATTAGAAGAGGTTCCTGCACTACTTTGGTCCGACTTTGATACGACTTTAATGCCACAGAGTTTAAAAAGTCACATCAAAGTCGTATCAAGGTTGGATTCCAAAGATGCACTGAAAGTCGCGCGACTTTGAAGTCGGGCTAGTGTGAACCGAGCCTTAAAGTGGTTGTAAACCGATGAAGAATAAAAAAAAACCTGTAAGACAATGACATAATGTGCTAGTATGCACAGCATACTGGCACATTATGAAATACTTACCTTAGAACAAAGCCCTACCAGCAGCGCCCGCTCACCGCTATGGTGACTGACTTCTTCCTCTGGGGTTTCTTCCAGGTTTGAGGGCTCTGACGCTGTGAGTGTCCGGAGCGTTGATGACATCACTCCCGCACATGCGTGCGTAAGTCAGGCCATCAGAGCGCATGCGCCGATAATGTCATTGGCTGCATGCACTCTGAATATCTCTTAAAATGTGCATGTTTATGGGGATATTCAAAGTACCTATGGGTAAGCCTTATTATAGGGTTACCTGTAGAAACAAGTGGTGTAACAGAGTTTACAAACATTTTAAGTGTATGTACTGTATAGCTAATTTTTTTTGGTTGTCGAATAGGGGACGAAAAAAATATTTTATTGGTGTCTGTGCCTTGGTAGGTTCAACCTCTCTATTTTTCCTGGTGACTGTTATTGCAGGGAGAGAAAGTGATGGGTAATCCATATATTTTTTTACCAGAACAAGAAGTGACTTTATACTTTTTGCAGTGGGGAAACCTGTTCCAATGGCTAGTGCCTGGGAGGGGAAAATCCCCACATTGACTTGCTCTTACTTGCAGCTGAGACTCAGGTAAGGGAAATGAAAGAAATCTCAACACAAATGGAGAGATGGCAAAAAATAAACCCACATGTGTTTTGGGATAAAGGGAACATAAGTATATTCTGCTGATGCTACCATTATAAGCAACCTGCTGCTTTGTTATGCTTTGATAAAGCATTTGTTCACATTAAAGTGTTACTAAACCCAGGACACTGCATTCACTATATCTGGTCTCCCAGAGTACACAGAACATGGAAATGCAATTATTTTAGTACATTTAAACGGCTAAATACCTTTTCTCAGCAGTATATAGCAGTCTTGCGACTTCTATCAGTGTCTGGTTAAAGCTTGTAGGAGGAGTTTTCATTCTCCTCGGACTGTCCTATGAGGCTGCAGGATCACTGGCCCTCTGTCTGGACAGTACTGATTGGCCCTGTGCTGATCACATGCACCCTCCCAAGAAAAAAAAAAACACTCTCTGGCAATACATGCCAAACTGAGCATGTGAAGAGTGCCCCAAGGCATTGTGGAAGAATAGGAGGATCAGAGAAGACAGGAAATGTACACAGTGCGCAGGATTAACCCCTTGGGTTCCACAGTGTGAACCATGCTTTCCAGAAGCATGCTTTCTGCATATACAGATTTATTTTACTGTTTTGGGTTTAGTAACACTTTAAGCCACCTACAGACATCTGAGGGCGGTTGTGTGTGCTGTATTTACTTCGTATTTCCTCAGCTAGGCGAGGATGACATTGTCTCAGTCTGTCCCCTCATCTCCCTCACAGCTCACAGCCTTCTGGGTTAAAGGAGCACTAAAGCTTTTTTTTTTTTTGCTTAAAAATAACAAACATGTTATACTTACCTCCACTGTGCAGCTCGTTTTGCACACAGTGGCCCCGATCCTGGTCTTCTGGGGTCCCTCGGCGGCTGTCTTGGCTCCTCCCCGCAAGGACTCCACACCTTAATGCGAGTGAGCTCGCATGGTGTGGAGTGATTGCGGGCGCGCTCCCGTGATACAGCGGCGGCCATAGCCGCCGACTGTATCACTCGGCCCCGCCCCCCGGCGTGCCGCGTCATTGGATGTGATTGACAGCAGCGCCAGCCAATGGCTGCGCTGCTTTCAATCCATGCAGTGTAGCCAATCGGCGGCCAGGCTGAAAAACGAAGAGGATGACGGGGACGAGCATGGGACTTTCAAGGGGCCAGGTAAGAAAAACGGGGGCTCGGGGGGGGCGGTATTGTCGAATGTTTTTTCACCTTAATGCATAGGATGCATTAAGGTGAAAAAACATGTAACTTTACTACTCCTTTAATGTCACAAACCCTAGGAGGCCGAATCAGCTGGGAGCGATCAGTCAAGATGGAGGCATTGAGGAAAAAGCATCAGCTGCATTGGAAAGCAGTGCTAGACAACATTGGCAGGTAAGTCTCTGTTTCTGATTGTAGGGGGTGTCAATGCTGAGCATCATGCTGTGGGGAACAGTGGCAGAGACTGGATGAGTATTGCAGCTGGAGATGATTTTTTTATTTTTCAAAGATGCTGGTGACTGCTTAATCAATTTTTTTTTGCCAAAGCTAGGCTGGGCTTTAACCAGTTTGCGCCCACGCTATAGGCAAAAGATAACTACATTGCGGCGCTCAATTGCTGGGAGGGCGTCCATGGACACCCCTCCTGTTCACTTCCTCGTTGCGTGCCGCCGCGGGCGCGCATCGGGAAAAATCTGTGCCCACCGTGTCACGTGGGTGCCGATGTCCACCAGGTAGCCGCGATCGGCATTTACAGAGCAAGGGACGTGGATCTCTGTGTGTAAACACAAAGATCCACATCCTGTCAGGGAGAGGAGACCGATGGTATGTCCCTTGTACATAGGGACAACCATCGGTCACCTCCCCCAGTCAGTCCCCTCCCCCCACAGTAAGAATCACTCCCTAGGAAACACATTTAACCCCTTGATCGCCCCCGAGTGTTAACCCCTTCCCTGCCAATCATATTTATACAGTAATCAGTGCATATTTATAGCACTGCTCGCTGTATAAATGTGAATGGTCCCAAAATAGTGTCAAAAGTGTCCGATCTGTCCGCTGCAATATCACAGTCCTGACAAAAATCGCAGATCGCCGCCATTACTAGTAAAAAAAAAAAAATGTCATAAAACTATCCCCTATTTTGTAGGCGCTATAACTTTTGGGCAAACCAATCACTATACGCTTATTGCATTTTTTTTTTACCAAAAATATGTAGAGGAATACATATCAGTCTAAACTGAGAAAAAAAAAAGTTTTTTTTTAAAAAAAATTGTGATATTTATTATAGCAAAAAGTAAAAAATATTGTGTTTTTTTCAAAATTGTCAGTCTTTTTTTGTTTATAGCACAAAAAATAAAAACCGCAGAGATGATCAAATGCCACCAAAAGAAAGCTCTATTTGTGGGAAAAAAAGAACGTAAATTTTGTTTGGGAGCCACGTCGCATGACCGCACAATTGTCATTCAAAGTGTGACAGTGCTGAAAGCTGAAAATTGGCCTGGGCAGGAAGGGGGTTTAAGTGCCCAGCTAGCAAATGGTTAAGCTTGACATAAACAGACAGATGAGGCTATCTCACACTTTTCTGTTGAACGTGACCTGCCTGCAACAGATCTGTCCGGCCTCAATTGCGACCAAATTTTACAGATGTACTCAGCATGTACAGTATATGCATTGATCTGATCCTTATTTATTATATGGTACATCCTAGTTGTCTGAATTCCAAGTCCAAATGCGGTACCAACATCCCAATATGTAATATATAAAGTGTAAATAGGTAAATGGGAATTTGAGGGCACCAATACAAAATACACAGAATTTGTTTAAAATTCACACTCACAGATACAATATTTCAAAAACGTAATGTTAGAATATCTATGATGACAAACACAAATTCTAATAGATTACATATACACTATGTTGTAAATATGGTAATGAATGACTGAAGAAGAAGATGAGATTTTGCCCTTGTCTAATGCATTTCCAGCAACTCGTCCTCAGGGGCAGAATTGGAACTTCCAGATTTATATATTGATACACAATAAGATCATAAATATAGCGCACATAAAAAAGCATAATCATATAAAGCCATGAATATCAAAAAATCCAAGGAATTACATCAAGGATGAGAGTAATATACTTATCAGCTATATGCAAGTTAAAATCAGGTAGCCCAGTGGGTGACAGCAGCATTTTTGTTCATATTTGTTTATGCTTGCTGCCACCACTAGGTGGCAGCAGCACTTTTGCAATTTGTTTCGGTCCGAATACAAATTCGGACAAATGTTTGGTTATTCGGAGATTCGGATGTACCCTTCGGGTCTGGTATGGATTTTAAGGGGAACCCCATGCCAAAGTAAAAAAACAAACATTGTAGTGTCCCCCCCAAAATCCATACCAGACCCTTATCCGAGCATGCAGTCTGGCAGGTCAGGAAAGGGAGGGGGACGAGCAAGTGCCTCCCCCCGAACAATACCAGGCCATATGCCCTCAACATGGGGGGGGTGATTTGGGGCAGGGGGGGCTCTGCAGCAGCCATCGTGATGGACATCAAGGGACACAATTTTTTTTCTTCTAATAAAGGAGTTGTCAAAAACTGTTTCCTGTGTTTCTTACTTTTTGACACTTTTTTTGATGAATGGGTAATGATGAATGGGTACGATTCTGATAAGCACCCTACCCGCAAACACCGACAATCACAGGACAGGGTTGTTGGAAAAAGAGGCCCTTGTCCCCATCAACATGGAGACGAGACAAGCTGCTTTTGGGTATATATATATATATATATATATATATATATATATATATATATACACATATGAGCACACGCACATATGCCCACCATTATAACAGAGATGGTATAATGAATATAAAGTGTAATAAAGCAACACAACAAAATATGATTCGAGCTTTATACATTTTAGGAATTGGTATCAAGATTTAGTGACTTTGCTGCAACTTTTCTTGTATATTTTACTGGTGTCTTTAGAAGTGCAGAGTAAAAATAAACAAATGAGAAAATTAACAGTACAAATGAATTTGGTTTATGTTACGCTCTGACAATCCCATGAAATAGTGCAGGTTCATCTTGGGTTTCACAAATAAATGGCTTAAGAGTTTAAAGTAAGAACTTAAATGTAAGATGAACTGAATATGTATAAGCACCCAAAGAAGACTATAACAAAAGGAAGAACACAAAAGCTATTCATAATGAAACACACATGTCAGCAATTAGACTGCAACTTTGTTTCTACACTGATGTTCTCTTCTCTTTTTATTTTAATTTGGGACATCAAACATCTGCAGCATAAAACTTTAGTGTAGCTGTCACTTAAATATATTCCATTCTTTATCATTTTAAGTTTTATTTTCATTTATTACTTAAAATATTTCTCAGTTGACTGAATACATCTATCTATCTATCTATCTATCTATCTATCTATCTATCTATCTATCTATCTATCTATCTATTTTTATTTGTGTCAATACACACTACTAAGGACCCTTATCTTTATCTCTGGAGAAAGTCACTAAGCATCGACCAATAAATAGCTGCTAATAATAACTTGTGTGATATGATAACTAAACAGATACCTGTTGGTTTTTAAATTAGTGGCATTGGCTAGCACATTCAAAAGCCATTTATAAACAGAGAAAACCTAACAGAAATATAAGTTAATTATTATTCTTTCTATTTGTGTCCATTGTATTAAACAAAAAAAAGTTGAAAAAATAGGTTTCACATAAAAATTAGATGCATAGAGAGTGCGATTCAACTCGGTTTTGTTACTGTCTGTTAATGTATTTTATTTTTGTTTGTTACATAACACTGTCATTATAAGGATATGGTACTAGAAGTGGATAGGATTTGCTTAATCTAACTTTTCCTTCTTTGTTTCTGGTACAAATAACCCGATGACACTGTTTACAATGTCATTGTGTTCATTATGTCTTTCTCATATAGAGGGGGGTTGGATAAGCCTACTGATTAATGGTTGTGGTTATACACTACCTACTTCAATGTCACAGTCATGTTTATTTTTTCTTCTTTGTTGTGTTTGTCTTGTACAATTTTTAAACTTTTCAATAAAAAGTACTTGTTAAAAAAAAAAATGATATGCATACTGGGAGATAACCACCCTTTAATGTATACCCTTACAGTGGACTTAAGGTCAGATATATTTTTTTAAGTTAGTTAATAGATAGACGTAACAGTTACGGGTATTTATTACCTCTCACAGTGATCTCAGTCCTTCTGAACTTTGTTACTGAAAGATTTACTGAGATGTAGCTTACAAAACATTTTAAAACATGCTGGCTTTAAACCAAAGTTGATGGGAAAACAAGGCGGTAGATGAGCATTGGAGGCTGGAGTTGTTATTTTGAGAACATGGGGTTGAAATTGTGTTGCAAAATCAGCCATTGCCACATGAGTAGACAATGAGGTAGTCTGTAGTTGGACCTCAAGCCTAGCCGCTTCAGCCCCGGACCATTTTGGTGGTCAAAGACCAGGCCACTTTTTGCGATTCGGCACTGCGTCGCTTTAACTGACAATTTTGCGGTCGTGCGACGTGGCTCCCAAACAAAATTGAAATCCTTTTTTTCCCACAAATAGAGCTTTCTTTTGGTGGTATTTGATCACCTCTGCGGATTTTATTTTTTGCGCTATACACAAAAAAAGAGCAACAATTTTGAAAAAAATTCAATATTTTTTACTTTTTGCTATAATAAATATCTCCCAAAAATATATAAAAAATTGCGATGCAGGAGTTAAGTCAGTACTAGGGAGTGATTCTTACTGTTAGGGGGCGTGACTACACGTGACACGTCACTGATGACTGTTCCCGATCACGGGGAACGGTCATCAGTGACAGTGTCACTAGGCAGAATAGGGGAATGCCTTGTTTACAAAGGCATTCCCCTGTTCTGCCCTTGCCGGCCGCAATCGCGGGTCGCCCGGGAACATCGAGTTTCTGGGACTCGCGGCCACACTCACGAGGCCCCCGGCAGCACGCGCGGCCCCGGCGGCGCGCGTGTGCCCGCTGGGTGACAAATTTAAAGGGACGTACAGGTACACCCATTTGCCTACCCGTGCCATTCTGTCGACGTACATCGTCGTGCGGCAGTTGGCAAGTGGCTAGACATGAGTGGAAATTGGAGTTCCTGGTATCCATATTGATGACCTGCGAAATCTTTCAACCGTGATTCTCTTTCTTTTTAATTTACTTCATATTTTTTCTTAAAAGTGTCCCCAATGAAAGTTCACATGTTTTAAATTAAAGTTTCAAATAGAAAAGTCAGTCTTAATAGAGCAGCTTTGGAAAATAGAATAGATAACTCACCAGTATTTGGAGGGTACATTCGAGCCAGGCAATGAATCCCATTTTATTAATAGCAAGATGAGTCTTTAATGGACTTTGACATGAATTGAATTGACTTGACAATACATTATACTTAAAGAAGGCAAACCTTTAGTTCACAAGATATTAGTGGAGTCATGGTTACCATTTAGCCCACCTCTCTATAATATTATGTAATTTGATTAAAATTAAAATGAATTAATTAAATTACCTAAAATTAGAATGTCCGGTGTCACATTTGCCACCTTTCAGGGGGGAGGGGGTGCAGATACCTGTATAAAACACTCGGCTCCCAGAACACAACAGGGACCAGTGAGGACGGCGCAGCGCGACTCGTGCATGCGCAGTAGGGAACCGAACCGGGCAGTGAAGCCACGACGCTTCACTTCCCGATTCCCTCACCGAGGATGGCAGCGGGGGAAGCCGAGAGCCAAGCGGGCAACCTGGACAGGTAAGTGTCCTTTTTTTAAAAAGTCATCAGCTGCAGTATTTGTAGCTGCTGGCTTTTAAAAAAAAAATTCCGGTGAACCTCCGCTTTAACTGTTATTGACCTAATATGGCCATATTAGGTCAATGATGTCACTAGCATCCCCATCCCTTCGCACATGTGCAGCAGTGGGGCAAGAATGCTACACCTGCAGGTCATTCGCCCAGCAGTGATAACTGTCTTTCAGGTTCTGGACCAAACCCAAACTCATCCCTACTTTGGAAATATTTCCTCCTATTTCCTGTTGCATCTCCAGGACACAAAGTAGGGGGTAAATACCCCATGGGGCATATGTAGCAAGCTTAGCCTGATAGGGGTTTAACTCTTCCCTACTGAAAAAAGTTTGGGTTTTATATAAACTTAAAGAAATTCTGCAGAAAATTGGACAACGGAGCTGGACAAAATGCCTATCAAAGCCAAATGTAATTGGTGTCATTATTATGGAATTATGCCAGATGAAACACACCATTTTATTATATGAATTGCTTTCTTCTTAATGACTACATAAGTCATTAAATTGTGTCATTTAGAAATGGTAGTGAAGGGAGTGTCCTTACTGTGGAGTCCCCTCTTCATCTGGAAATATCAGAAAGAAAAAGATGAACCTGGAACAAAGCCAGTATAATCAATTTCATTTTCCTATGGGGCTAAATGAGATTTAACTATCCTCCATTTAATTTGACATTCATCTGAAGATTTGTGATTATATTATTCCCCTTTAACTATTCTTTTTTACATTTAACTTCTAAGTTACCCAAAATATGCAATATTTAAGTTGAGAGATTGGTAAAAACTATCTTTATTAATAATTCAATACAGTTAAAATTATTACACTTATCTTTCTTGATATCCTCCATTTAATGTCTTAATAATATTTCACTCATTAAATGTGTGCATATTACCACTCTGAGCTATACAGTATCTCACAAAAGTGAGTACACCCCTCACATTTTTATAAATACACTGAGAAAAATTATAAACGCAACACTTTTGTGTTTGCTCCTATTTATCATGAGCTGAACTCAAAGATCTACGACTTTTTCTATTTACACAAAAGGCCTATTTCTCTCAAATATTGTTCACAAATCTGTCTAAATCTGTGCTAGTGAGCACTTCTCATTTGCAGAGATAATCCATCCACCTCACAGGTGTGGCATATCAAGATGCTGATTAGACAGCATGATTATTGCACAGATGTGCCTTAGGCTGGCCACAATAAAAGGCCACTCTAAAATGTGCAGTTTTACTGTATTGGGGGGGTCAGGGGGTCCGAAAACCAGTCAGTATCTGGTGCGACCAACATTTGTCTCACGCATTGCAGCACATTTCCTTTGCATAGAGTTGATCAGGTTGTTGATTGTGGCCTGTGGAATGTTGGTCCATTCCTCTTCAATGACTGTGCGAAGTTGCTGGATATTGGCAGGAACAGGAACACGCTGTCATATACACCGATTCAGAGCATTCCAAACATGCTCAATGGGGGACATGTCCGGTGAGTATGCTGGCCATGCAAGAACTGGGATGTTTTCAGCTTCCAGGAATTGTTTACAGATTCTTGCAACATGGGGCCATGCATTATCATGCTGCAACATGAGGTGATGGTCGTGGATGAATGGCACAACAATGGGCCTCAGGATATCATCACGGTGTCTCTGTGCATTCAAAATGCCATCAATAAAATGTACCTGTGTTCATTGTCCATAGCATATGCCTGCCCATACCATAACCCCACCGCCACCATGAGCCACTCGGTCCACAACATTTACATCAGCAAACCGCTCACCCACACAACGCCATACACGTTGTCTGCCATCTGCCCTGTTCAGTGAAAACCGGGATTCATCCGTGAAGAGAACACCTCTCCAAAGTGCCAGACGCCATCAAATGTGAGCATTTGCTCACTCAAATTGGTTACGATGACAAACTACAGTCAGGTCCAGACCCCCATGAGGATGCCAAGCATGCAGATGAGCTTCCCTGAGACGGTTTCTGACAGTTTGTGCAGAACTTCTTTGGTTATGCAAACTGATTGTTGCGGCAGCTGCCCGGGTGGCTGGTCTCAGACGATCTTGGAGGTGAAGATGCTGGATGTGGAGGTCCTGGGCTGGTGTGGTTATACGTAGTCTGTGGTTGTGAGGCCGGTTGGATGTACTGTCAAATTCTCTGAAACACTTTTGGAGATGGCTTATGGTAGAGAAATGAACATTCAATTTAAGGGCAACAGCTCTGGTGGAAATTCCTGCAGTCAGCATGCCAATTGCATGCTCCCTCAAAACTTGCGACGTCTGTGGCATTGTGTTGTGTTTGTTAAAACTGCACATTTTAGAGTGGCCTTTTATTGTGACCTTCCTAAGGCAAACCTGTGCAATATTCATGCTGTCTAATCAGCATCTTGATAGGCCACTCATGTGAGGTGGATGGATTATCTCGGCAAAGGATAATTTTTTTCTAACAGATTTAGACAGATTTGTGAACAGAATTTGAGAGAAATAGACCTTTTGTGTACACAGAAAAAGTCATAGATCTTTAAGTTCAGCTCATGATAAATAGGGGCAAACAAAAAAGTGTTGCATTTATAATTTTGCTCAGTGTATTTTCTTATATCTTTTCATGTGACAACACTGAAGAAATTACACTTTGCTACAATGTAAAGTAGTGAGTGTACAGCTTGTATAACAGTGTAAATTTGCATGGCTGTCATCCCAGAAGGAAGCATATACTAAAGATGATGTACAAGAAAGCCTACAAGTTTGCTGAAGACAAGCAGACTATGGACATAAATTACTGGAACCATCTCCTGTGGTCTGAAGAGACCAAGATAAACCTTTTTGGTTCAGATCATGTCAAGCGTGTGTGGTGGCAACCAGGTGAGGAGCACAAAGAAAAGTGTGTCTTGTCTACAGTGAAGCATGGTGGTGGGAGTGTCATGATCTGGGGCTGCATGAGTGCTAGAGGCACTGGGGAGCTACAGTTTATTGAGGGAACCATAAATGCCAACATGTACTGTGACATACTGAAGCAGAGGATGATCCCCTCCCTTCGGAGACTGGGCCGCAGGGCAGTATTCCAACATGATAACGACCCCAAACACACCTCCAAGACAACCACTGCCTTGCTAAAGAAGCTGTGGGTAAAGGTGATGGACTGGCCAAGCATGTCTCCAGACCTAAACCCTATTGAGCATCTGTGGGGCATCCTCAAATGGAAGGTGGAAGAGTGCAAGGTCTCTAACATCCACCAGCTCCGTGATGTCATCATGGAGGAGTGAAAGAGGACTCCATTGGCAACCTGTGAAGCTCTGGTGAACTCCATGCCCAAGAGGGTTAAGGCAGTGCTGGAAAATAATGGTGGATACAAAAAATATTGACACTTTGGGCCCAATTTGGACATTTTCACTTAAAGGTGTACTCACTTTTGTTGCCAGCGGTTTAGACATTAATGGCTGTGTTGAGTTATTTTGAGGGGATAGCAAATTTACACTGTTATAAAAGCTGTACACTCACTACTTTACATTGCAGAAAAGTGTAATTTCTTCAGTGTTGTCACATAAAAAGATATAATAAAATATTTACAAAAATGTGAGGGGTGTACTCACTTTTGTGAGATACTGTATACAGAAATGTGTAAAAACAGGTTTATCTACAAGTGTTTCCATGGTATTGTATTGTGCTATTATTATATGATAGAGTTGGGCGAATAATTTGGCCCGAGCATTAGTTTGGGCTGAACATTGGACGTTCGCCCGTTCGATGAACAATCAAATTATTGGGGCGTTCATCCATTTGTTCGGCCCTCTGAACGACCACAATGCACTGCGCCGCCGCACAGTGCATTGGGAGTCCTGATTGGCTGAAGCAATGAAAGCTTTGCTCAATCAGGGCACATAGCACTGTCAGAGCCATGGTTGGACACTGTGATGATGACTCTATCCAATCATGACTCATTGCTCTTAGTCCCACCCTACACTATAAAAATATTCTTTCCATTGCGGCCATTTGCAGTGGAGAGACATAGAACAGGGCTCTGTTCAGTGGTACTAGTAAGTTAGTGTTCTATAGTGGGCTATTGTGATTCTATTGTCAGTGTAGAGTGTCAGTTTAGTGTGAATCTAATGATAGTGCAGTGTGATTGTAGTGGTACTGTTCATTTTGACTTTAGTGTTACATTAGTGTGAATCTAGTGATAGTATTTTGCAGTATATTGAAGTGCGTCCATGCAGTTTTACTGCAGTATATTGTAGTGTGTCAGTGGAGTGTGTCTGTGTAGTGAGTACTGAAGAAAAAGTGCACCAAACACCACTTTCCATTGATTAAAATGCATCCACGTACACATTTCCCCATCGTTTGTAAGCCCCCCGTCATGTCTGGGAGGCCAACAAGGAGTGGCAGACGTTCCCATGGCACTATGAGGGGACCAACAGTGTATTTGTCCACAGGCAAAGGTGGACGTGGTCCTTCTTCAGGCAGGGCACAATTTCCTCTGTTTAGTGATGTTGCCAGTGCTATCCAGCCACAGCATGCAGAGAAAGTGGTGGATTAGCTTACTGAACTATCCTCATCCTCTATGACCCAAGCAGAGACTAGTGCGCAGTCCACCGCAGCTGCCAGAGCGACTTATTCTGCCTCCGTGTCCAGAGCTACTCCTGCCATAGCCACAGCATCAGGCATGGAGGAGTCAGCTGAATTATTTAAGCACAGTGTCAGCCACTTGCTCCTTGATGATGCACAGCAATTACTTGATTCAGATGTTGGTTCTGAGGTGGAGCAAGGGAGTAACATGAGCCTTCAGAGAGAGGAGAACACTGGTAAACAATAGCAGTCATGTTCCCCCATAAACTTATGCCTGAGTATACTATAATTTGGCTTCTTCACATAAGGCTTTTTCACTGTGGTGCAAATCTTTGTTATTTCCATCCAAAGTCTGCCAAAGAGACACCAGCATGTGTCCAACAAATCTCTAATCTTGTTCCGAGTGCACTCAATTGTAGCCTCATCATACAGACTGGCTCCCCAAGCAGTTGTTTACAATTTACAAAATAAAGAAAGCTTGCAGGGAAAAATCTATTTAAATGTAATTTATTTTTCTTTATAAATGTCAGTTTTGCTACAGCAGGTTCTATACACGATACAGATGCACCACTTTAGAGGCAGACTAGGGGGACCCCTCAGGCACTATATTTAAGGGAATTTTTCATTTTTAGTATTTCACTTTAACCACTTCAGCCCCAGAATGATTTACCCCCTTAATGACCAGGCCATTTTTGTGATACAGTAATGCGTCACTTTAACTGACAATTGCACGGTCGTGCAACATGGTACCCAAACAAAATTTATGTCCTTTTCCCCCCCACAAATAGAGCTTACCTTTGGTGGTATTTGATCACCTCTGCAGCTTTTTTTTTGCGCTATAAACAAAAAAGACTGACAATTTTGGAAAAAAACAACAATATTTTTTACTTTTTGCTAAAATAAATATCCCGAAAAAATTGTAAAACAACTATTTTCTTCATCAGTATTCTTCTACATATTTTTGGTAAAAAAAATAAGCGTATATTGATTGGTTTGTGCAAAAGTTATAGCATCTACAAAATAGGGGATAGATTTATGGCATTCTTATTAATTTTCATTCTTTTTACTAGTAATGGCGGTGGTCAGTAGACATGTGCACACTGAAATACTTTGTTTCGGACTTTTGTTTTCGTCCGAAAAATACATTTATTTAGTTACTCCAGAAATTTGTTTTTATTTATTTTGTATTTCGTTAGAAATTGCATTCGTCCGAAAATCTGAATTAATTAAACACTTAACGACCGCCCACTGTAATTATACGTCGGCAGAATGGCACCGACAGGCAGAATCACGTATATGTACGTGATCGCCTTTGTACAGTGAGCGGTGGTTAAGTGTTCGGGAGCGATCCGGCATGAGGGGACGGCCGTTCGATTCCGGCCACCCCCTCTCGATCGCTCCCGGCGAATGAGAGAGCTTCCCCTGCCTGTAATGTAAACACAGGCAGGAGGAATGAGTGAAGACATCTCACAGTAAGTGCACCAACAGCCCACTGACACCAGTACACGTAGGCACACAAATCACCCCCCAGTCACCCCCAGATCACCCCCCAGATCACCCCCAGTACCCCCAGTCACAGTGCACCGTTTGCAGTGATCATTTTTTTTACTGATCACTGCAATCAGTGTCATTTGTGACTGTAAAAAGTTGCAGGGCAGTTAGGATTAGGCCCCTTTAGGTCCAAGGTAGCCCCTAACCCCCCTAATAAAGGTTTAACCCCTTGATCGCCCCCCAGGTAACCCTTTCACCCCCTAACGCCAGCGTCACTAAGCGATCGTTTTTCCAATCGCTTTTTTCTTGTCGCTGGTGTCCTAGATAGCCAGTTAATAATTTTTAGGTTCGCCACAGGTTTTTATTAACGTCAGTTACCCCCATATATTATTTTAACCCCCTGATTTCCCCTAGAGTTAACCCTTTCACCAGTGATCACCGTATAAGCGTCACTGGTGACACTGGTTACCCAGTGAGTTATTTCGTTATTTAGGTAACCTGTCAGGTTTTTATATAGCGTCGGGTACCCCCATATTTAACCTAATAAAGGTTTTAACCCCCTGATTGCCCCTAGTTAACCCTTTCACCAGTGATCACCATATAAAGGTTACGGGTGACACTGGTTGGTTAGTTTGCTTTTTATATCATCAGGGCACCCGCCGTATATAACCCAATAAAGGTTTAACCCCCTGATCGCCCGGCGGGTGATATCAATTAGGTTTTAGCGCCAGAGAGGGTCTGCGTCGCCCCAGGCAGCTTTAGGTTAGTGCCAGTAACGCTAACACCCACGCGCAAAGCATACACCTCCCTTAGTGGTATAGTATCTGATCAGATCTATACTAGCGTCCCCAGCGGTTTAGGGTTCCCAAAAACGCAGTGTTAGCGGGATCAGCCCAGATACCTGCTAGTACCTGCGTTTAGCCCCTCTGCCCAGCCCAGCCCAGCCCAGCCCACCCAAGTGCAGTATCGATCGATCACTGTCACTTACCAAACACAACACACATAACTGCAGCGTTCGCAGAGACAGTCCTGATCCCTGCGATCGCTAACAGTTTTTTTGGTAGCGTTTGATACATTTGGTGACAGTCAGGTGCTTTTTTTACCTGTGAATCTTACTAGTGTACACCTAAATTTAGAGCCCAAAATGTCAAGTCGAAGGTACACTAGTAAAGAGGCCTACGAGATTCTGAGCATGACAGATAGTGAAGAGGAGGTCACGTATCTGTCAGATTCAGGCTCAGAATATCTTCCCGTAGAAGACAGTGACGTCAGCGGCCCCACGTCAGATAGCTCTGACGACGAAGTTGAGGTCCCTGCTAAGGTCAGGTGTACCCGATCCCGATCTTCTGAGGTTGTTGAGGAGCAAGAACCGCAGGGCTCTCGTATCATGGAGCAGAGTAGTACAAGCGCCGCTATTCCTTCTGGTGAATTGGCAAGCACCAGCGGCCTAGTACAGCCTGGGCATACATCCAGCACTGCAGTATCACGTGGTGACGTGGCGAGTCCCATAAGTGCAGTTCAAGCTGGAGAGGTGGCAAGCACAAGTAGTGTCCCGCTGCCACCAAGAAGACAAAGGCAGGCCCGTCGTGCCCATAGTGCCCTTCCTGCAGAATTTGCCTATCCTGATTGGGTCCCCACCACTTCTGCAGAACCCGTACTTCCCCCATTCACTGCCCAACCCGGTATTCAGGTGGAAACAGCTGATTTTATGCCAATCGATTATTATTCGCTGTTTTTCACGGAAGATCTCTATAGATCTATTGTGGACCAGAGTAATTTGTATGCTGGTCAATTCATCGCCGCTAACCCCCAGTTGCCTAAAATTGCCAAAGATTGGAAACCAATTACGGTTTCCGAATTTAAGACCTTTCTGGGCCTTTCCCTCAACATGGGCACACATAAATTCCCGTCATTGCGTGCTTATTGGTCCACGCACCCAATTGACCACATGCCCGTGTTCTCTGCCTCCATGCCCAGGACACGATACAAGCAGATTTTGCGGTTCATGCACTTCAACGACAATGAACTTTGTCGTCCACGTGGGGACCCTAAGTACGACCGGCTCTATAAAATTCGGCCCCTCATAAACCACTTCAACGAACGTTTTGCAGCCTTGTTTATTCCCGATCAAGCTGTCTGCGTTGATGAGTCCCTGATTAAATTTTCTGGCCGCTTGGCTTTCAAGCAGTACCTTCCCAGCAAGCGTGCCAGATACGGGGTCAAGCTCTATAAGTGCTGTGACAGGGCAACAGGCTATGTATGGAGCTTTATGGTTTATGAGGGAAAAGATAGTCAGATTGAGCCGGTCAACAGCCCGGATTACATAGGGAGCGCTGGCAAGATAGTGTGGAAATTGGTATCACCCTTATTCGGAAAGGGGTACCACTTGTATGTGGACAATTATTACACGAGCGTGCCACTGTTTAGTCACTTGTTTGATCATCAGATTGGAGCATGTGGCACCGTGCGACCTAATCGCCGGGGCTTTCCCCAGCGGCTTGTAGATGCCCGTCTTAGGCTGGGGGAGAGAGCCTGCGTGAAGTGTAATAACTTGCTCGCTATGAAGTGGAGGGACAATAAGAATGTTTTCCTTCTTACCTCCCTTCATGCAGACACGACAGTCCAAATTCGTACGGCGACTGGTGTTGTGGAGAAACCCCTCTGTGTCCACGAACATAACAAAAATATGGGAGGGGTGGACCTCAACGACCAGTTGATGGCGCCGTATCTAATTGACCGTAAGGCGAGACACTGGTACAAAAAAGTGTCTCTATCCTTATTCCAATTGGCTTTGCTGAATGCTCATGTGCTATACAGAGCTTCAGGCGGGACGTTATCTCTTCTAAAATTCCAGAATGAGATAGTCACAGAACTCCTGTATCCAGGCGGTTCTGCACCTCACCATCCCCTACCAAATGCAGTAAGCCGGCTGCATGAGAGGTATTATCCGTATGCCCTCCCGAGTACCCCTACCCAACGAACCCCCCAAAAAAGATGTCGTGTCTGTAGCAAGCGCGGATTTAGGCGTGACACCCGTGTTTTTTGTCCACTCTGTCCTGACAAACCTGGTCTTTGCCTTGGTGAATGTTTTGATCGCTACCACTCAAAAGTGAAGTTTTAGCGTAGGGTACAGCATTTCACAGACTAGGACACACTTACACAGGGTCTCCCAAGATGCCATTACATTTTGAGAGACCCGAACCATTACAGTTGTTAAAGTTACAAAAAAAAGTGTAAAAAAGAAAAAAAAAACGTAAAAAACAAAACACAAAAAAATATAAAATAAAAAAACCAAAAATAGTTGTCGTTTTATTGTTCTCTCTCTCTCTCTATTTTCTCTCTATTGTTCTGCTCTTTTTTACTGTATTCTATTCTGCAATGTTTTATCATGCTTGCTTTTCAGGTATGTAATTTTTTGTTTTCAGGTACGCCATTCAGTTGCAGCGCGGATCTATTTATCTTGACAGCAACAGCGTTTGCTCCCACGATACATAAAGCCGTGACTCCAACGCTGTAGGAGGTGATTTCACCACCACAGTTTAAAAAAAGAGCATATATGCCGAAGCATGGGGGCAGCAGGGACGGAGGAGCGATTTTGCTCCTAATGCCGCGTATATACGGTCGAAATTCCGACGGAGGCTTGCCCGTGGAAAAGTCCGACCGTGTGTACGCGGCATAACTTTTTTGCGGGAGGATGCCCCCATGCTTCGGCATGTATATATTTTAGGCACAGGTTGCGTTAAAAAAAATGTTTTATTTTTTACTAAGTTTTGTTTTGGTATTTGCATTGCAGGTATGGTATGGTCTTACTGTTGTACTGTAATGTTACTTTGTTTTAATGTTAACCATCATTTGCTTAGCAGGTACGCCATTCAGTTGCATCGCGGATTTATTTATCTTGACAGCAACAGCGTTTGCTCCCACGATACATAAAGCCGTGACTCCAACGCTGTAGGAGGTGATTTCACCACCACAGTTAAAAAAAGAGCATATATGCGGAAGCATGGGGCAGCAGGGGCGGAGGAGCGATTTTGCTCCTAATGCCGCGTATATACGGTCGAAATTCCGACGGAGGCTTGCCCGTGGAAAAGTTTGACCGTGTGTACGCGGCATAACCTTTTATGCCGCGTACATACGGTCGAAATTCCGACGAAGGCTTGCCCGTGGAAAAGTCCGACCGTGTGTACGCGGAATAACTTTTTTGCGGGAGGATGCCCCCATGCTTCGGCATATATGCCCATCATTAGAAGTGGGTGGATGAAGGGAGGTATTCTAATGGTGGGCATACCCACCGATCAATCTCTTTTTTTCGTTCAGCCAACAGGCTGCATGAAAAAAAAGATTACAATACATGTCCAACAAGGACCAGCAACGTACTGGTATGTTGCTGGACTTTGAATGGTTATACCAGATTGATGCCTGCGGGTATCATTCTTTTCAGCCAGCGGCCGGCTTTCATGTAAAAGCAATCCTAGTGGCTAATTAGCCTCTGGACTGCTTTTACAAGCAGTGGGAGGGAATGCCCCCCCGGATATAAACAGCGCCATTGGGAAATTGGGAAAGCATTTTATCACACCGATCTTGGTGTGGTCAGATGCTTTGAGGGCAGAGGAAAGATCTAGGGTCTAACCCCCCATTTTTTTTCAAAAAAAGAGTACCTATCACTACTTATTGCTATCATAGGGGATATTTACATTCCCTGAGATAACAATAAAAATGATAAAAAAAAAAATATGGAAGGAACAATTTAAAAATAAAATAAAAAAGCAAAATAAATAAAAAAATAAATAAAAAAAAGCACCGCTGTCCCCCCCCTGCTCTTGCGCAAAGGCGAACGCAAGTGTCGGTCTAGCGTCATATGTAAATAGCAATTGCATCATGCATGTGAGGTATCACCGCGAAGGTCAGATCGAGGGCAGTAATTTTAGCAGTAGACCTCCTCTGTAAATCTAACGTGGTAACCTGTAAAGGCTTTTAAATGCTTTTAAAAATGAATGTAGTTTCTCGCCGCTGCGCGTTTGTGCGCAATTTTAAAGCATGTCGTGTTTGGTATCCATGTACTCGGCCTAAGATCATCTTTTTTATTTCATCAAACATTTGGGCAATATAGTGTTTTTTAGTGCATTAAAAATAAAAAAAGTGTGTTTTTACCCCCAAAAATGCGTTTGAAAAATCGCTGCGCAAATACTGTGTGGAAAAAAAAAATGCAACACCCACTATTTTAATCTGTAGGGCCTTTGCTTTAAAAAATATATATAATGTTTGGGGGTTCAACATAATTTTCTTGCAAAAAAAAAATGTTTTCATGTAAACAAAAAGTGTCAGAAAGGGCTTTGTCTTCAAGTGGTTAGAAGAGTGGATGATGTGTGACATAAGCTTCCTAATGTTGTGCATAAAATGCCAAGACAGTTCAAAACCCCCCCAAATGACCCCATTTTGGAAAGTAGACACCTCAAGCTATTTGCTGAGAGGCATGTTGAGCCCATTGAATATTTTTTTTTTGTCCCAAGTGATTGAATAATGACAAAAAGAAAAAAAAAAAATTACAAAAAGTTGTCACTAAATTATATATTGCTCAAACATGCCATGGTTATATGTGGAATTGCACCCCAAAATACATTCTGTTGCTTCTCCTGAGTACGGGGATACCACATGTGTGAGACATTTTGGGAGCCTAGCCGCGTACAGGACCCCGAAAACCAAGCACCGCCTTCAGGATTTCTATGGGTGTAAATTTTTGATTTCACTCCTCACTGCCTATCACAGTTTTGGAGGCCATGGAATGCCCAGATGGCACAAAACCCCCCCAAATGACCCCATTTTGGAAAGTAGACACCCCAAGCTATTTGCTGAGAGGTATGTTGAGTATTTTGCAGATCTCACTTTTTGTCACAAAGTTTTAAAAATTGAAAAAAGAAAAAAAAAATATCTTTC
This sequence comes from Rana muscosa, assembly GCA_029206835.1. NCBI lineage: Eukaryota > Metazoa > Chordata > Amphibia > Anura > Ranidae > Rana > Rana muscosa. Next base: position 174,283,526 of record CM055121.1, on the reverse strand, counting down.
TTTATTTTCAAAAACAAATGAGAGCTGTAAAATACTCACCATGCCTCTCGGCAAATAGCTTGGGGTGTCCACTTTCCAAAATGGGGTCATTTGTGGGGGTTTTGGGCTATCTTGGCATTTTATGGCCTTCAAAACTGTGATAGGTAGTGAGGAGTGAAATCAAAAATTTGTGCCCTTAGAAATCCTGAAGGCGGTGCTTGGTTTTCGGGGGCCCGTACGCGGCTAGGCTCTCAAAAAGTCCCACACATGTGGTATCCCCGTACTCAGGAGAAGCAACCAAATGTATTTTGGGGTGCAATTCCGCATATAACCATGGCATGTTTGAGCAATATATCATTTAGTGACAACTTTTTGTACATTTTTTTTTCTTTTTGTCATTATTCAATCACTTGGGACAAAAAAAAAAATATTCAATGGGCTCAACATGCCTCTCAGCAATTTCCTTGGGGTGTCTACTTTCCAAAATGGGGTCATTTTGGGGGGTTTTGTGCTATCTTGGCATTTTATGGCCTTCAAAACTGTGATAGGTAGTGAGGAGTGAAATCAAAAATTTATGCCCTTAGAAACCTTGAAGGCTGTGGTTGGTTTTGGGGTCCCGTACGCGGCTAGGCTCCCAAAAAGTCCCACACATGTGGTATCCCCGTACTCAGGAGAAGCAGCAGAATGTATTTTGGGGTGTAATTTCACATATGCCCATGGCATGTGTGAGCAATATATCATTTAGTGACAACTTTGTGCAAAAAAAACAAAGTTTGTCATATTCCCGCAACTTGTGGCAAAATATAAAATATTCCATGGACTGAACATGCCTCTCAGTAAATAGCTTGGGGTGTCTACTTTCCAAAATGGGGTCATTTGGGGGGATTTTGTGCTATTTTGGCATTTTATAGCCTTCGAAACTGTGATAGGTAGTGAGGAGTAAAATCAAAAATTTACGCCCTTAGAAAGCCTGAAGGCGGTGCTTGGTTTTTGGGGCCCCGTACCCAGCTAGGCTCCCAAAAAGTCCCACACATGTGGTATCCCCGTACTCAGGAGAAGCAGCAGAATGTATTTTGGGGTGCAATTCCACATATAACCATGGCATGTGTGAGCAATATATCATTTAGTGACAACTTTTTGTACATTTTTTCTTTTTTTTTTCTTTTTGTCATTATTCAATCATTTGGGACACAAGAAAAATATTCAATGGGCTCAACATGCCTCTCAGCAAATAGCTTGGGGTGTCTACTTTCCAAAATGGGGTCATTTGGGGGGGTTTTGTGCCATCTTGGCATTTTATGGCCTTCAAAACTGTGATAGGTAGTGATAGGTAGTGAAGAGTGAAATAAAAAATGTATGCCCTTAGAAACCTTGAAGGCGGTGCTTGGTTTTTGGGGTCCCGTACGCGGCTAGGCTCCAAAAAAGTCCCACACATGTGGTATCCCCATACTCAGGAGAAGCAGCAGAATGTATTTTGGGGTGTAATTTCACATATGCCCATGGCATGTGTGAGCAATATATCATTTAGTGACAACTTTGTGCAAAAAAATAAAGTTTGTCATATTCCCGCAACTTGTGGCAAAATATAAAATATTCCATGGACTAATCATGCCTCTCAGTAAATAGCTTGGGGTGTCTACTTTCCAAAATTGGGTCATTTGGGGGGGTTTTGTGCTATTTTGGCATTTTATGGCCTTCGAAACTGTGATAGGTAGTGAGGAGTGAAATCAAAAATTTGCGCCCTTAGAAATCCTGAAGGCGGTGCTTGGTTTCCGGGGTCCCGTACGTGGCTAGGCTCCTAAAAAGTACCACACATGTGGTATCCCCGTACTCAGGAGAAGCAGCAGAATGTATTTTGGGGTGCAATTCCACATATAACCATGGCATGTGTGAGCAATATATCATTTAGTGACAACTTTTTGTAATTTTTTTTTTTGTCATTATTCAATCACTTGGGACAAAAAAAAAATATTCAATGGGCTCAACATGCCTCTCAGCAATTTCCCTGGGGTGTCTACTTTCCAAAATGGGGTCATTTGGGGGGGTTTTGTACTGCCCTGCCATTTTAGCACCTCAAGAAATGAGATAGGCAGTCATAAATTAAAAGCTGTGTAAATTCCAGAAAATGTACCCTAGTTTGTAGACGCTATAACTTTTGCGCAAACCAATAAATATACGCTTATTGACATTTTTTTACTAAAGACATGTGGCTGAATACATTTTGGCCTGAATGTATGACTACAATTGAGTTTATTAGATTTTTCTTATAACAAAAAGTAGAAAATATCATTTTTTTTCAAAATTTTCGGTCTTTTTCCGTTTATATCGCAAAAAATAAAAATCGCAGAGGCAATCAAATACCATTAAAAGAAAGCTCTATTTGTGGGAAGAAAAGGACGCAAATTTCGTTTTAGTACAAGATTGCATGTCCACACAATTTACAGTTAAAGCAGCGCAGTGCAAAATTCTGAATTCACCTCTGGTCCTTTAGCTACCAAATGGTCCGGGGCTTAAGTGGTTAAGGTCGAATCTGTCATTGAAGGCTTATGGTGTCTGTCGAATGTTCAAAGCAGATTCGTCAGAGCAGCGAAACTGTACGATGCCGCAATCGTACATTTCCGGTCGAATGTTCCACCTACAAGCCAGCTATAGTAGAATTCTAATGTTGTATGACTAGTAATAATTATATTTTTTAATTATTATTACTAGTCAACCAACATTAGAATTTTTCTATAGCCTATGGGCAGAGCATTTGACCGGAAATGTACGATTGCAGCGTCGTACAGTTTAGCTGCTCCGTCGAATCTTCTTAGAACTTTCGACAGACACCATAAGCCTTCAATGACAGATTCAACGTTTGTATGTTTTTCAATGCTTTGTCGAATCTTCGTCGTTCATGTTGAATTGTCAAGTTAGTTCTAGCTATTTTACTGCTCCTCCTCTTTGGTTACAATCAGCCAATAACATTCATCATCATCATTATTTTTATTTTACTTCCCCCACCCAATTCCAGCAGCGATCTTTTCTCTCTATGTCAAATCTTTTCTCTCTATAATGTTGAATCTTTTCTCTCAATGTCGAATCTTTTCTCTCTATGTAGAATAATCTTGGACTAATAGAGTTAAGGTTAGGCACATTCGACCACAGGTTCGATAGACACAGATTGTTATTGTCAGCGTCATGTCGAATCTCCCATCTATATCGAACTGTTATTGCAACGAATACGGAAATAAAGCATTTGTTTATGTCGGATGTTTAGGTTTTCGGATTCTGCGCTTTCGTTTTCGTTTGTTAAAACGATAACGAAAATACCTGAAATTGAATGCACATGTCTAGTGGTCAGCAATTTTTAGCAGGACTGCAACATTGCAGTGGACAGATCGGACACTTTTGACACTTTTTGGGATCAGTGACAATTATACAGCGATCAGTGCTATAAAAATGCACTGATAACCCCTTCCCTGCCAGTGTCATTTATACAGTTAACACAAGGGGGCGATCAAGGTGTTAAATGTGCTCTCTGGGATGTGTTTCTAACTGTGGGGGGACTGGAATGACAAGGAGTAGAGAGAAATTGCTGTTCCTGATCACTAGGAACAGGCGATCTCTCTGGACTTCCCTGACAGAACGGGGATCTGCTTGTTTACATTGACAGATCCCCGTTCTGGCTCTCTGTGAAGCGATTGTGGGTGACTGGTGGACATCGCGGCTGCCGGCCTTGCGGATCGGCTCAGGCATACACCTACGGTGATCCACGCAAAAGTATAACTGCGTTGGTTGGTCGGCAAGTGGTTAACCTCCCTGGCGGTATGATTATTTCTGATTTTAGGTGCTGAAAGCGGTACAATTATTTTGCATGGAAATTTGGGGTTTTATATTGTAGGCCTGTAATTCTTAGGAATAACTCACTTAAATCGGTCCAAAAAAGAGTCTAGTAGACATCCCGGGTATGATAAAGTTTGAAACACAAAATCATAAATTATAATATAATAAATAACTATAAATAATTATAACAAATAATAATGTAATTATAATAAAAATTATTCAATAATGCAATCAAATTAAAAACACTGAAATTTGCTCAGTTGCAGAATTGTCACTGTCATTACTTTCAGTATTTTATGACGAATTTCCCCACAAATCGCTATCGCTCAATTCTGCAAGTGATTCTAATTTATTATGGCTGTTTTCTAGTTGGTCTAAAACCACTTTTGATATAAACTGACACTTTTTGGTTGCTATGGACAATCTCCAGTTTCCAGGCAGAAAAAACAGTTTTTATAATATAAAACTGCATGCAGGACACTGGACAAACTAATAGGGACTAGTGATGAGCCGAACACCCCCGGGTTCGGTTCGCACCAGAACCCGCGAACGGACCGAAAGTTCGTACGAACATTAGAACCCTATTAAATACAATGGATGCGAACGTTCGAATTCTAAAGTGCTAATTATAACAACTATTATGCATGTTATTGTCCTAAAAAGGGTTTGGGAACCCGGGTTCTGCACCAGGGGACATGTATCAATGCAAAAAGAAGTTTTAAAAACGGTCGTTTTTCGGGAGCAGTCATTTTAATGATGCATAAAGTGAAAAAAAAAAGTCAAATATTCCTTTAAATATCGTACCTGGGGGGTGTCTAAAGTATGCCTGTGAAGTGCCACGTGTTTCCCGTGTTTAGAACTGTCCCTGCACAAAATGACACTTCTAAAGGAAAAAAAAGCCATTTAAAACTGCTTGCGGCTTTAATGTAATGTCTGGTCCCGGTAATATGGATGAAAATCTTTAAGAAAAATGGCATAGCTACCCCATGACCCCCCCCCCCCCCCTACCCCAGCCCATTACCAGCCCCTTTGGGTCTTGTATGGATATTAAGGGGAACCCCGCACATAAAATAAAAAAGGCCCTATATACTCTGAACAGCCGTATACAGGCGGTGCATACAAGACAGGGACTGTAGGTTTGTTCTTATGTAGAATGTGTTTGTAATTTTGAACAGGTACATTGTTGAAGTGTAGCTCCAGCCCAAAAATCTATTTTTAAACTTTTTGGAAAACATAGGTAAGGGTTATCACCCCTGTAACATTTGTTTTGCTGTCTGTGCCCCTGTTCAGAACATTTCACCTCACTTTCCGTCCCAATGACAACTGTTTTTGAAATGTGGTGTTTTTCTTGAAACAAGGATTGCTGATAAAGCATCAGTACAGAGGAGACACCTTTCTCCCATATTTATTCTTACAGGAGAGAATTTTCCTTCCTAGGGGTAGATTTCCTCTCACTTCCTGTTGTCTTCTTGCGTTTGCAAGTAGGAGTCGTTTGTAAGTTGGATGTTTGAAAGTAGGGACCTGCCGTATATACTCTGCAGAAATAGGCCCCTTAGTTGTTGGTGTTGGCACAACACTGTAAGCACTCACAGTTACTCTTGGTTGGTGCTGGAACGCCCTGCTGTCAACTATTATATCAGGAATTTTAATTACATATAATTGTTGAACAGTGGTAGTAAAAATTGGGGCTTTGATGGTGGTGCTGGTGCCACAACACTGTAAGCCCTGACAGTTACTCTTGGTGGGTGCAGCAATGGGCCCTGCTGTGAATTATTAGATCAAGAATTGTAATTACATGCCCCTTTTGAACAGGGGCTGAAAAATTGGGCCTTTCGTGGTGGTGGTGGTGGTGGCGTTGCCACAACACTGTAAGCCCTCAGACTTACTCTTGGTGGGTGCAGGAATGGGCCCTGCTGTGAATTATTACATCAAGAATTGTAATTGCATGCCCCTGTTGAACAGGGGCTGAAAAATTGGGCCTTAGGCACTGGTGGCACAACACTACAACCCCTCACAGATACTGTACTTGGAGCACAGCAATGAGCCCTGTTGCAAAGTATTGCTTCAAAAATTGTAATGACACGCCCCTGTTAAACAGGGGCTGAAAAATTGGGCCTTAGGCACTGGTGGCACAACACTACAACCCCTCACAGATACTGTACTTGGAGCACAGCAATGAGCCCTGTTGCAAAGTATTGCTTCAAAAATTGTAATGACACGCCCCTGTTAAACAGGGGCTGAAAAATTGGGCCTTAGGCACTGGTGCCACAACACTCCAACCCCTCACAGATACTGTACTTGGAGCACAGCAATGAGCCCTATGGCAAATTATTGCTAAAAAAATTGTAAGTACACGCCCCTGTAAAACAGGGGCTGAAAAATTGGGCCTTAGCCACTGGTGGCGGCACCCATAAACAAAAATGATCTTCCAAGCTATCATCATCAATCGTATCATTGAGGACTCGGAGGAGGAGGATAGCCAGTCAACATAACAGCACAGGCACTCAGCATCAGCATCAGTCTTGAAGGGATGTGACATGTTAAAATCAATTAGTCTGTTATATCAGCATCAGGTGTGTGGTAGCTGGTGGTGATCCAAGACTGGTTCATCTTGATGAAAGTCAGTCGATCAACCGAGTCGGTGGACAGGCGCACCCTGTGATCCGTGACAAATCCTCCAGCAGCACTGAATGTGCGTTCCGAAAGAACGCTGGATGCAGGACAGGCCAGTAGCTCAATTGCATACTGTGCAAGCTCTGGCCAGTGATCCATCCTCAAGACCCAGTAAGCCAGAGGATTTTCGGTGGGGAAGGTGTCCAAGTCTGACCTTGCCCCTAGATATTCCTGCACCATGTTTATCAGACGCTGGCGATGGTTGCTGGAACCGATCATACTTTGGGGCTGCGGACTAAAGAATTGTCTGAACGCATCGGTCAGACGGCCACCTTCCCCACCGCTCCTTCTTTGACTGGCCGAAGCCTCAGCAACTCGTTGTCCAGGACCAGGAGTTTGTAACCTCCCAGTCTCTGGGAACGCGTTGCACAGACCTTTCTGCAAGGCCTCCCGGAGTTGTCTCATCCTCTGCTCCCTCTGCGACGGTAACATAAGGTCCGCAACCTTACCCTTGTACCGTGGATCAAGGAGAGTGGCCAGCCAGTAATGGTCCCTCTCCTTGATCCAAAGAATACGAGGATCCTTCCGCAGACTTTGCAGGATCAGGGAGGCCATGCAGCGTAGGCTTGCTGAGGCATTCGCTCCGGAGTCCTCTGGGTCACTAAGGACGACATGATCCGCAGTCACCTCCTCCCAGCCACGTACAAGTCCACTGGTTTCTTGGGACTGTAAATCATCCCTAAAAGACCTCCATGCTGACACAATCCTCCTCCTCCTCCTCCTCCTCCTCCTCTTCCTCTTCCTGTGCGATGGGTGGGACAGAAGGAACACTGTCTGGGTAAAGGGGGCCTTGAGAGGCAAGGAAGTCCTCCTCTTCCTGCCTCTGTTCTGCCTCAAGTGCCCTGTCCATTATTCCACGCAGCGTGTGCTCCAACAGGTGGACAAGAGGTACAGTGTCACTGATGCATGCACTGTCACTGCTCACCATCCTCGTGGCCTCCTCAAATGGTGCCAGGACAGTGCATGCATCCCTGATCATGCCCCACTGGCGTGGAGAAAAAAAACCAAGCTCCCCTGACCCTGTCCTGGTGCCGTAGTCGCACAGGTACTCATTGATGGCCCTCTGCTGCGTGTGCAGCCGCTGCAGCATGGCCAACGTTGAGTTCCACCTGGTGGGCATGTCACATATAAGGCGGTTCTTGGGCAGGTTCAACTCCTTTTGCAGCTCAGCCAGGCGAGCACTGGCATTATAAGATCTGCGGAAATGCACACAGACTTTCCTGGCCTGCCTCAGGACATCCTGTAAGCCCGGGTACCTGCCCAAGAACCGCTGCACCACCAGGTTAAGGACGTGAGCCACACAGGGCACATGGGTCAGTTGTCCCTGTCGAAGGGCGGAGAGGAGGTTGGTGCCATTGTCGCAAACCACCATTCCTGGCTTAAGCTGGCGTGGCGTCAACCACCTCTCGGCCTGGCCCTGCAGAGCAGACAGGACCTCTGCCCCAGTGTGGCTTCTGTCCCCCAAACACACCAGCGCAAGCACGGCATGGCATCTTTTTGCCTGCGTACTTGCGTAGCCCCGTGAACGGCTACGGAGCACCGCTGGTTCATAGGACAAACCACAGGAAGAGGCCATGGAGGAAGAAGAAGAGGAGGGGGTGGAGGAGAGAGGTGTGTCACAACCAGTAGTAGCATTTTGGAGGCGTGGCGGTGGGACAACCTCCAACACTACTGCACCTTGTCCTGCATCCTTCCCAGCTGCCAAAAGAGTGACCCAATGGGCCGTGAAAGAAAGGTAACGTCCCTGTCCATGCCTGCTGGACCATGAGTCAGCGGTAATATGCACCTTACCGCTGACCGCCCTGTCCAGCGAGGCCAAGACATTGCCTTCCACATGCCGGTAGAGAGCCGGAATAGCCTTCCGTGAGAAAAAGTGGCGTTTGGGAACCTGCCACTGAGGAACCGCACATTGCACAAACTCACGGAAGGGGGCCGAGTCTACCAACTGAAAAGGCAGCAGTTGAAGCGCTAGCAATTTAGCCAAGCTAGCATTCAACCGCTGGGCATGTGGATGGCTGGGAGTGAACTTCTTTCGACGGTCCAGCAGCTGGGGCAGGGAAATTTGCCTGCTAGAATCGGACGTCGGTGTACTGCTAGCAGAGTGGCCGCAAGTACTTGGCTGTGACACACCTAATTCTACACCTTCATTCCTCTCAGTGCATGTTTCAGAGAGGACTGAAGTTATAGTGGGGTTGGAGATCCCAGCTGATGCGGTGCAAGGAGAGGTCCGCTTTGTTCTTTGGTGTGGGTCTTTGAGGTAGGCTTGCCAACGAGCTGCATGGCAGGTCAACATATGTCTGGTCAGGCATGTGGTACCCAAGCGGCTGATGTTTTGGCCACGCGATATACGCTTGAGACATATGTTGCAAACAGCAGTTGTGCGATCTGATGCACTAGCCTCAAAAAAGGCCCACACCAAGGAACTTTTTGAATGACGGGCAGAGGCAGCGCCCTACACAGGCGGAGCTCTGCGGTGTGATTCCGTCGGTGTACTGCCCTTACGCTGGCCACCAAAGGGCATCCTGCCTCGTTGGAGATGTGCCTCCTCCGCATCCTCCTCCTCCTCTCTCCTATTAGGCACCCACGTGGAGTCAGTGACCTCATCATCCCCTCCCTCCTCATCACTGGAGCCAATCTGGCAGTATGCTGCAGCTGCTGGAACATGACTGCCAGATTGGTGTCCTTCTTGAGCATCCCCTCTGTCTGCTCTCACCCTACTGCCTTCCTGTAGCTGGGTTTCATCATCAGACCCTTCGAAACGCTGGGCATCCTCCTGGAGCATGTACCCAACACTGTGCTCAAACAGTTCGGGGGACTCCTCAGGAGGAGGACATGGTGGGTCTAGGGAAGGAGTGACTGATGATGAGTCTGACATTGATAACAGGGAAGAGGACGCTTTGGCAGCTGCTTTGCCAGTACCCTGAGCCTGGGTGAGAGAGGATGAGGAGGAGGAGGAGGGCTTGGTCATCCACTCTACCAAGTCTTCGGCATGATGTGGCTCAACATGTCCAGCTGCCTAAAAGAAGGACAAGCGTGTCCCATGGCCATGTGCTGATGACAATGCACCGCGTCCACGACCAGCACTGTTGCCCCCAGACACAGAGCCTGCTTGCCCTCTTTTATTGCCTCCTGACTGTCTGCCTCTCCTTGTTTGCCTTCCAGACATTCTAATAGATGGCCTGCAGGGAGATGGGAAAAAAGCAATAAGGGCTACCTTCAGGTGTCCTTCTCTGTCCCTTTACTTAAGGATTTCTAAATATGGTTGAGGATGATTGCTTTTGCACAGAATAGCACAACGACAATTTCCCTGACTGTCCAAAAATCAAGGATTTCAAAGATGGTTGATGAGGAATGCTTTAGCACACTATAGCACAAGGAGAATTCCCCTCACTTTCCTTCTTTGTCCCTAGAAACAAGGACTCGCACAGTGAAAGAAACTGACACTCTCCCTACCTAGAGTTTTCTGTCCCTAGAAAAAATGTTTTTTTTAAGCACACTATAGCACAAGGAGAATTCACTCACTGTCCTTCCCTGTCCCTGGAAACAAGGACTTGCACAGTGAAAGAAACTGACACTCTCCCTACCTAGAGTTTTCTGTCCCTAGAAAAAATGTTTTTTTTAAGCACACTATAGCACAAGGAGAATTCACTCACTGTCCTTCCCTGTCCCTGGAAACAAGGACTTGCACAGTGAAAGAAACTGACACTCTCCCTACCTAGAGTTTTCTGTCCCTAGAAAAAATGTTTTTTTTAAGCACACTATAGCACAAGGAGAATTCACTCACTGTCCTTCCCTGTCCCTGGAAACAAGGACTTGCACAGTGAAAGAAACTGACACTCTCCCTACCTAGAGTTTTCTGTCCCTAGAAAAAATGTTTTTTTAAGCACACTATAGCACAAGGAGAATTCACTCACTGTCCTTCCCTGTCCCTGGAAACAAGGACTTGCACAGTGAAAGAAACTGACACTCTCCCTACCTAGAGTTTTCTGTCCCTAGAAAAAATGTTTTTTTTAAGCACACTATAGCACAAGGAGAATTCACTCACTGTCCTTCCCTGTCCCTGGAAACAAGGACTTGCACAGTGAAAGAAACTGACACTCTCCCTACCTAGAGTTTTCTGTCCCTAGAAAAAATGTTTTTTTTAAGCACACTATAGCACAAGGAGAATTCACTCACTGTCCTTCCCTGTCCCTGGAAACAAGGACTTGCACAGTGAAAGAAACTGACACTCTCCCTACCTAGAGTTTTCTGTCCCTAGAAAAAATGTTTTTTTTAAGCACACTATAGCACAAGGAGAATTCACTCACTGTCCTTCCCTGTCCCTGGAAACAAGGACTTGCACAGTGAAAGAAACTGACACTCTCCCTACCTAGAGTTTTCTGTCCCTAGAAAAAATGTTTTTTTTTAAGCACACTATAGCACAAGGAGAATTCACTCACTGTCCTTCCCTGTCCCTGGAAACAAGGACTTGCACAGTGAAAGAAACTGACACTCTCCCTACCTAGAGTTTTCTGTCCCTAGAAAAAATGTTTTTTTTAAGCACACTATAGCACAAGGAGAATTCACTCACTGTCCTTCCCTGTCCCTGGAAACAAGGACTTGCACAGTGAAAGAAACTGACACTCTCCCTACCTAGAGTTTTCTGTCCCTAGAAAAAATGTTTTTTTTAAGCACACTATAGTACAAGGAGAATTCACTCACTGTCCTTCCCTGTCCCTGGAAACAAGGACTTGCACAGTGAAAGAAACTGACACTCTCCCTACCTAGAGTTTTCTGTCCCTAGAAAAAATGTTTTTTTTAAGCACACTATAGCACAAGGAGAATTCACTCACTGTCCTTCCCTGTCCCTGGAAACAAGGACTTGCACAGTGAAAGAAACTGACACTCTCCCTACCTAGAGTTTTCTGTCCCTAGAAAAAATGTTTTTTTTAAGCACACTATAGCACAAGGAGAATTCACTCACTGTCCTTCCCTGTCCCTGGAAACAAGGACTTGCACAGTGAAAGAAACTGACACTCTCCCTACCTAGAGTTTTCTGTCCCTAGAAAAAATGTTTTTTTTAAGCACACTATAGCACAAGGAGAATTCACTCACTGTCCTTCCCTGTCCCTGGAAACAAGGACTTGCACAGTGAAAGAAACTGACACTCTCCCTACCTAGAGTTTTCTGTCCCTAGAAAAAAATGTTTTTTTTAAGCACACTATAGCACAAGGAGAATTCACTCACTGTCCTTCCCTGTCCCTGGAAACAAGGACTTGCACAGTGAAAGAAACTGACACTCTCCCTACCTAGAGTTTTCTGTCCCTAGAAAAAATGTTTTTTTTAAGCACACTATAGCACAAGGAGAATTCACTCACTGTCCTTCCCTGTCCCTGGAAACAAGGACTTGCACAGTGAAAGAAACTGACACTCTCCCTACCTAGAGTTTTCTGTCCCTAGAAAAAATGTTTTCTTTAAGCACACTATAGCACAAGGAGAATTCACTCACTGTCCTTCCCTGTCCCTGGAAACAAGGACTTGCACAGTGAAAGAAACTGACACTCTCCCTACCTAGAGTTTTCTGTCCCTAGAAAAAATGTTTTTTTTAAGCACACTATAGCACAAGGAGAATTCACTCACTGTCCTTCCCTGTCCCTGGAAACAAGGACTTGCACAGTGAAAGAAACTGACACTCTCCCTACCTAGAGTTTTCTGTCCCTAGAAAAAATGTTTTTTTTTAAGCACACTATAGCACAAGGAGAATTCACTCACTGTCCTTCCCTGTCCCTGGAAACAAGGACTTGCACAGTGAAAGAAACTGACACTCTCCCTACCTAGAGTTTTCTGTCCCTAGAAAAAATGTTTTTTTTAAGCACACTATAGCACAAGGAGAATTCACTCACTGTCCTTCCCTGTCCCTGGAAACAAGGACTTGCACAGTGAAAGAAACTGACACTCTCCCTACCTAGAGTTTTCTGTCCCTAGAAAAAATGTTTTTTTTAAGCACACTATAGCACAAGGAGAATTCACTCACTGTCCTTCCCTGTCCCTGGAAACAAGGACTTGCACAGTGAAAGAAACTGACACTCTCCCTACCTAGAGTTTTCTGTCCCTAGAAAAAATGTTTTTTTTAAGCACACTATAGCACAAGGAGAATTCACTCACTGTCCTTCCCTGTCCCTGGAAACAAGGACTTGCACAGTGAAAGAAACTGACACTCTCCCTACCTAGAGTTTTCTGTCCCTAGAAAAAATGTTTTTTTTAAGCACACTATAGCACAAGGAGAATTCACTCACTGTCCTTCCCTGTCCCTGGAAACAAGGACTTGCACAGTGAAAGAAACTGACACTCTCCCTACCTAGAGTTTTCTGTCCCTAGAAAAAATGTTTTTTTTTAAGCACACTATAGCACAAGGAGAATTCACTCACTGTCCTTCCCTGTCCCTGGAAACAAGGACTTGCACAGTGAAAGAAACTGACACTCTCCCTACCTAGAGTTTTCTGTCCCTAGAAAAAATGTTTTTTTTAAGCACACTATAGCACAAGGAGAATTCACTCACTGTCCTTCCCTGTCCCTGGAAACAAGGACTTGCACAGTGAAAGAAACTGACACTCTCCCTACCTAGAGTTTTCTGTCCCTAGAAAAAATGTTTTTTTTAAGCACACTATAGTACAAGGAGAATTCACTCACTGTCCTTCCCTGTCCCTGGAAACAAGGACTTGCACAGTGAAAGAAACTGACACTCTCCCTACCTAGAGTTTTCTGTCCCTAGAAAAAATGTTTTTTTTAAGCACACTATAGCACAAGGAGAATTCACTCACTGTCCTTCCCTGTCCCTGGAAACAAGGACTTGCACAGTGAAAGAAACTGACACTCTCCCTACCTAGAGTTTTCTGTCCCTAGAAAAAATGTTTTTTTTAAGCACACTATAGCACAAGGAGAATTCACTCACTGTCCTTCCCTGTCCCTGGAAACAAGGACTTGCACAGTGAAAGAAACTGACACTCTCCCTACCTAGAGTTTTCTGTCCCTAGAAAAAATGTTTTTTTTAAGCACACTATAGCACAAGGAGAATTCACTCACTGTCCTTCCCTGTCCCTGGAAACAAGGACTTGCACAGTGAAAGAAACTGACACTCTCCCTACCTAGAGTTTTCTGTCCCTAGAAAAAAATGTTTTTTTTAAGCACACTATAGCACAAGGAGAATTCACTCACTGTCCTTCCCTGTCCCTGGAAACAAGGACTTGCACAGTGAAAGAAACTGACACTCTCCCTACCTAGAGTTTTCTGTCCCTAGAAAAAATGTTTTTTTTAAGCACACTATAGCACAAGGAGAATTCACTCACTGTCCTTCCCTGTCCCTGGAAACAAGGACTTGCACAGTGAAAGAAACTGACACTCTCCCTACCTAGAGTTTTCTGTCCCTAGAAAAAATGTTTTTTTTAAGCACACTATAGCACAAGGAGAATTCACTCACTGTCCTTCCCTGTCCCTGGAAACAAGGACTTGCACAGTGAAAGAAACTGACACTCTCCCTACCTAGAGTTTTCTGTCCCTAGAAAAAATTTTTTTTTAAGCACACTATAGCACAAGGAGAATTCACTCACTGTCCTTCCCTGTCCCTGGAAACAAGGACTTGCACAGTGAAAGAAACTGACACTCTCCCTACCTAGAGTTTTCTGTCCCTAGAAAAAATGTTTTTTTTAAGCACACTATAGCACAAGGAGAATTCACTCACTGTCCTTCCCTGTCCCTGGAAACAAGGACTTGCACAGTGAAAGAAACTGACACTCTCCCTACCTAGAGTTTTCTGTCCCTAGAAAAAATGTTTTTTTTAAGCACACTATAGCACAAGGAGAATTCACTCACTGTCCTTCCCTGTCCCTGGAAACAAGGACTTGCACAGTGAAAGAAACTGACACTCTCCCTACCTAGAGTTTTCTGTCCCTAGAAAAAATGTTTTTTTTAAGCACACTATAGCACAAGGAGAATTCACTCACTGTCCTTCCCTGTCCCTGGAAACAAGGACTTGCACAGTGAAAGAAACTGACACTCTCCCTACCTAGAGTTTTCTGTCCCTAGAAAAAATGTTTTTTTTAAGCACACTATAGCACAAGGAGAATTCACTCACTGTCCTTCCCTGTCCCTGGAAACAAGGACTTGCACAGTGAAAGAAACTGACACTCTCCCTACCTAGAGTTTTCTGTCCCTAGAAAAAATGTTTTTTTTAAGCACACTATAGCACAAGGAGAATTCACTCACTGTCCTTCCCTGTCCCTGGAAACAAGGACTTGCACAGTGAAAGAAACTGACACTCTCCCTACCTAGAGTTTTCTGTCCCTAGAAAAAATGTTTTTTTTAAGCACACTATAGCACAAGGAGAATTCACTCACTGTCCTTCCCTGTCCCTGGAAACAAGGACTTGCACAGTGAAAGAAACTGACACTCTCCCTACCTAGAGTTTTCTGTCCCTAGAAAAAATGTTTTTTTTAAGCACACTATAGCACAAGGAGAATTCACTCACTGTCCTTCCCTGTCCCTGGAAACAAGGACTTGCACAGTGAAAGAAACTGACACTCTCCCTACCTAGAGTTTTCTGTCCCTAGAAAAAAAATTTTTTTAAGCACACTATAGCACAAGGAGAATTCACTCACTGTCCTTCCCTGTCCCTGGAAACAAGGACTTGCACAGTGAAAGAAACTGACACTCTCCCTACCTAGAGTTTTCTGTCCCTAGAAAAAATGTTTTTTTTAAGCACACTATAGCACAAGGAGAATTCACTCACTGTCCTTCCCTGTCCCTGGAAACAAGGACTTGCACAGTGAAAGAAACTGACACTCTCCCTACCTAGAGTTTTCTGTCCCTAGAAAAAATGTTTTTTTTAAGCACACTATAGCACAAGGAGAATTCACTCACTGTCCTTCCCTGTCCCTGGAAACAAGGACTTGCACAGTGAAAGAAACTGACACTCTCCCTACCTAGAGTTTTCTGTCCCTAGAAAAAATGTTTTTTTTAAGCACACTATAGCACAAGGAGAATTCACTCACTGTCCTTCCCTGTCCCTGGAAACAAGGACTTGCACAGTGAAAGAAACTGACACTCTCCCTACCTAGAGTTTTCTGTCCCTAGAAAAAATGTTTTTTTTAAGCACACTATAGCACAAGGAGAATTCACTCACTGTCCTTCCCTGTCCCTGGAAACAAGGACTTGCACAGTGAAAGAAACTGACACTCTCCCTACCTAGAGTTTTCTGTCCCTAGAAAAAATGTTTTTTTTAAGCACACTATAGCACAAGGAGAATTCACTCACTGTCCTTCCCTGTCCCTGGAAACAAGGACTTGCACAGTGAAAGAAACTGACACTCTCCCTACCTAGAGTTTTCTGTCCCTAGAAAAAATGTTTTTTTTAAGCACACTATAGCACAAGGAGAATTCACTCACTGTCCTTCCCTGTCCCTGGAAACAAGGACTTGCACAGTGAAAGAAACTGACACTCTCCCTACCTAGAGTTTTCTGTCCCTAGAAAAAATGTTTTTTTTTAAGCACACTATAGCACAAGGAGAATTCACTCACTGTCCTTCCCTGTCCCTGGAAACAAGGACTTGCACAGTGAAAGAAACTGACACTCTCCCTACCTAGAGTTTTCTGTCCCTAGAAAAAATGTTTTTTTTAAGCACACTATAGCACAAGGAGAATTCACTCACTGTCCTTCCCTGTCCCTGGAAACAAGGACTTGCACAGTGAAAGAAACTGACACTCTCCCTACCTAGAGTTTTCTGTCCCTAGAAAAAATGTTTTTTTTAAGCACACTATAGTACAAGGAGAATTCACTCACTGTCCTTCCCTGTCCCTGGAAACAAGGACTTGCACAGTGAAAGAAACTGACACTCTCCCTACCTAGAGTTTTCTGTCCCTAGAAAAAATGTTTTTTTTAAGCACACTATAGCACAAGGAGAATTCACTCACTGTCCTTCCCTGTCCCTGGAAACAAGGACTTGCACAGTGAAAGAAACTGACACTCTCCCTACCTAGAGTTTTCTGTCCCTAGAAAAAATGTTTTTTTTAAGCACACTATAGCACAAGGAGAATTCACTCACTGTCCTTCCCTGTCCCTGGAAACAAGGACTTGCACAGTGAAAGAAACTGACACTCTCCCTACCTAGAGTTTTCTGTCCCTAAAAAAAATGTTTTTTTTAAGCACACTATAGCACAAGGAGAATTCACTCACTGTCCTTCCCTGTCCCTGGAAACAAGGACTTGCACAGTGAAAGAAACTGACACTCTCCCTACCTAGAGTTTTCTGTCCCTAGAAAAAAATGTTTTTTTTAAGCACACTATAGCACAAGGAGAATTCACTCACTGTCCTTCCCTGTCCCTGGAAACAAGGACTTGCACAGTGAAAGAAACTGACACTCTCCCTACCTAGAGTTTTCTGTCCCTAGAAAAAATGTTTTTTTTAAGCACACTATAGCACAAGGAGAATTCACTCACTGTCCTTCCCTGTCCCTGGAAACAAGGACTTGCACAGTGAAAGAAACTGACACTCTCCCTACCTAGAGTTTTCTGTCCCTAGAAAAAATGTTTTTTTTAAGCACACTATAGCACAAGGAGAATTCACTCACTGTCCTTCCCTGTCCCTGGAAACAAGGACTTGCACAGTGAAAGAAACTGACACTCTCCCTACCTAGAGTTTTCTGTCCCTAGAAAAAATGTTTTTTTTAAGCACACTATAGCACAAGGAGAATTCACTCACTGTCCTTCCCTGTCCCTGGAAACAAGGACTTGCACAGTGAAAGAAACTGACACTCTCCCTACCTAGAGTTTTCTGTCCCTAGAAAAAATGTTTTTTTTAAGCACACTATAGCACAAGGAGAATTCACTCACTGTCCTTCCCTGTCCCTGGAAACAAGGACTTGCACAGTGAAAGAAACTGACACTCTCCCTACCTAGAGTTTTCTGTCCCTAGAAAATTTTTTTTTTTAAGCACACTATAGCACAAGGAGAATTCACTCACTGTCCTTCCCTGTCCCTGGAAACAAGGACTTGCACAGTGAAAGAAACTGACACTCTCCCTACCTAGAGTTTTCTGTCCCTAGAAAAAATGTTTTTTTTAAGCACACTATAGCACAAGGAGAATTCACTCACTGTCCTTCCCTGTCCCTGGAAACAAGGACTTGCACAGTGAAAGAAACTGACACTCTCCCTACCTAGAGTTTTCTGTCCCTAGAAAAAATGTTTTTTTTAAGCACACTATAGCACAAGGAGAATTCACTCACTGTCCTTCCCTGTCCCTGGAAACAAGGACTTGCACAGTGAAAGAAACTGACACTCTCCCTACCTAGAGTTTTCTGTCCCTAGAAAAAATGTTTTTTTTAAGCACACTATAGCACAAGGAGAATTCACTCACTGTCCTTCCCTGTCCCTGGAAACAAGGACTTGCACAGTGAAAGAAACTGACACTCTCCCTACCTAGAGTTTTCTGTCCCTAGAAAAAATGTTTTTTTTAAGCACACTATAGCACAAGGAGAATTCACTCACTGTCCTTCCCTGTCCCTGGAAACAAGGACTTGCACAGTGAAAGAAACTGACACTCTCCCTACCTAGAGTTTTCTGTCCCTAGAAAAAATGTTTTTTTTAAGCACACTATAGCACAAGGAGAATTCACTCACTGTCCTTCCCTGTCCCTGGAAACAAGGACTTGCACAGTGAAAGAAACTGACACTCTCCCTACCTAGAGTTTTCTGTCCCTAGAAAAAATGTTTTTTTTAAGCACACTATAGCACAAGGAGAATTCACTCACTGTCCTTCCCTGTCCCTGGAAACAAGGACTTGCACAGTGAAAGAAACTGACACTCTCCCTACCTAGAGTTTTCTGTCCCTAGAAATTTTTTTTTTTTAAGCACACTATAGCACAAGGAGAATTCACTCACTGTCCTTCCCTGTCCCTGGAAACAAGGACTTGCACAGTGAAAGAAACTGACACTCTCCCTACCTAGAGTTTTCTGTCCCTAGAAAAAATGTTTTTTTTAAGCACACTATAGCACAAGGAGAATTCACTCACTGTCCTTCCCTGTCCCTGGAAACAAGGACTTGCACAGTGAAAGAAACTGACACTCTCCCTACCTAGAGTTTTCTGTCCCTAGAAAAAATGTTTTTTTTAAGCACACTATAGCACAAGGAGAATTCACTCACTGTCCTTCCCTGTCCCTGGAAACAAGGACTTGCACAGTGAAAGAAACTGACACTCTCCCTACCTAGAGTTTTCTGTCCCTAGAAAAAATGTTTTTTTTAAGCACACTATAGCACAAGGAGAATTCACTCACTGTCCTTCCCTGTCCCTGGAAACAAGGACTTGCACAGTGAAAGAAACTGACACTCTCCCTACCTAGAGTTTTCTGTCCCTAGAAAAAATGTTTTTTTTAAGCACACTATAGCACAAGGAGAATTCACTCACTGTCCTTCCCTGTCCCTGGAAACAAGGACTTGCACAGTGAAAGAAACTGACACTCTCCCTACCTAGAGTTTTCTGTCCCTAGAAAAAATGTTTTTTTTAAGCACACTATAGCACAAGGAGAATTCACTCACTGTCCTTCCCTGTCCCTGGAAACAAGGACTTGCACAGTGAAAGAAACTGACACTCTCCCTACCTAGAGTTTTCTGTCCCTAGAAAAAATGTTTTTTTTAAGCACACTATAGCACAAGGAGAATTCACTCACTGTCCTTCCCTGTCCCTGGAAACAAGGACTTGCACAGTGAAAGAAACTGACACTCTCCCTACCTAGAGTTTTCTGTCCCTAGAAAAAATGTTTTTTTTAAGCACACTATAGCACAAGGAGAATTCACTCACTGTCCTTCCCTGTCCCTAGAAACAAGGACTTGCACAGTGAAAGAAACTGACACTCTCCCTACCTAGAGTTTTCTGTCCCTAGAAAAAATGTTTTTTTTAAGCACACTATAGCACAAGGAGAATTCACTCACTGTCCTTCCCTGTCCCTGGAAACAAGGACTTGCACAGTGAAAGAAACTGACACTCTCCCTACCTAGAGTTTTCTGTCCCTAGAAAAAATGTTTTTTTTTTAAGCACACTATAGCACAAGCACAAAACACACTGACACTCTCCCTACCTATCCTTCTCTTTCCCTAAACTAAAGGAATCCAGGTTAAGCAAGAAAGAAATAAAAGTCACTGTCCCTGCCTATGCTGCTCTTTCCCTGCTCCGGAACACACTACACTAGGCCGCCGTGCTGGCGGCCTTTTATAGTGTGGGGCGTGTACTAAACACCCTCAGCAATAATTGGCCACAGGCATCCTGCCTGTGGCCAATCATTGCTCTCCTCGCTGCCGGCGCTGTGATTGGCCAAGCATGCGGGGTCACAGTGCATGCTTGGCCAATCACAGCACCTGGATGACACTGCGATGGCGTAGTGCATTGTGGGCCGTTCGCGTCACTCGAATTTGGCGCGAACGGCCCAAATCGTTCGATCTTCGTCGAACGATCGAACAGCCGATGTTCGAGTCGAACGTATGTTCGACTCGAACACGAAGCTCATCCCTAATAGGGACAAAGGGGATGTGTATTTATTTGATACAGTACTGTAATCTGTAAGATTACAGTATACTGTAAGTATTGTGTGTTTTTACTTTTTTGAATTTGGCACCGATCTCCGCCTCCGTGCGTCGCAATGTTCGCAGGGAATGGAGCTCGGCACTGTGTGAATCAAGCGAGACACGGCTCGCAGACACAGCGGGGAGACATCGCAGGATCCAGGGGACAAGGTAAGTAACTTTCCCTGTATCCTGCGATGCAGCCCCAAGTCTGGCTCGGGGTTACCGCTTTTGGTATGAAAAATTCACCCAGAGTCAGACTCGCGAATACCGCCAGGGAGGTTAAAGCGGAGCTCCGCCGAAAAAAATATATTAAAAGCCAGCAGCTACAAATACTACAGCTGCTGACTTTTAATATTAGGACACTTACCTGTCCTGGAGTCCAGTGACGTCGGCAGCAGAAGACAAGCAATCGCTCGTCACTCTGCTGCCCCCACCGCCATCCTCGGCGAAGGAACCAGGCAGTGAAGCCTTGCGGCTTCACTGCTCGGTTCCCTACGGCGCATGCGGGAGTCGCGCTGCGCCGTTCTCACTGGTCCCCGTTGTGTTCTGGGAGCCGAGTGTTTCCCAGAACAAAACGGGTATTCTGCAGGAAGTGACGTACTACCCGCAGAATACCCGCAGAGAGGACTCTCGGAAGACAGGTATCTGCACCCCCCTCCCCCCTGAAAGGTGCCAAATGTGACACCGGAGGGGGGGAGGGTTCCGATGAGCGGAAGTTCCACTTTAGGGTGGAGCTCCACTTTAAGCAACAATAAATCACTGCTCATTTAAAAATGATGTTTTTTTACAAATTTATTTTCATTGATACATGTCCCCCAAGGCAGTACCCGGACCCCCATACCCTTTGTATGCCTAATAACTTGCATATAATCCCTCAAAATGGGCACTTGATTTTTCCAGTTCGGGTCCCATGTTCTTGCGCGAACAGGGGGTCGTTCAGCCCATCTCTACCAATCATATACAATATGTGCTGAAATAACTTATAAACAACAAATCATATGTAGCACTTACCCCCATTTAAGGGACCTGCTGGTTCTGTTTTTGGATCTGTAGCAATTACCTCTCTGGATTGGATCCTTTAGCTCCATTGTCTAGGCCAGTGTTTCTCAACTCCAGTCCTCAAGGCGCCCCAACAGGTCATGTTTTCAGGCTTTCCATTATCTAACACAGGTGATTTGATCAGTTTCACTGTGTTAGTAATTACCACAGCCATTTCATCTGAGGGAAATCCTGAAAACATGACCTGTTGGGGCGCCTTGAGGACTGGAGTTGAGAAACACTGGTCTAGGCAAACAAAAATCTCTGGGAATAAGGCCAATGTCCACACATGAGCAAAACCTAATCAGCAAGGCTTTTTTCTTTTTCTCTTTGAGTCAACTTGAAGAGAGAGAGAGAGCAGAAAGTTGAAGGATGTAGGGGAAGGTTCAGGCACGCAACACTTAAAGCTCAATGTCACTCTTTCGTCGCCACTCAAGCCTCGTATTGCTCACCCGGATAGTCCCTATGAGAGCGTTCCTAGCAGCTGGGATGGAGCACGAATCAATCTTTTTCCTTTCCTTAGTATCTAGAGATGCGATCGGGGAATCCTCTGCCACAGAATCTAAGTCCCGAACCTCCCAGCCAAACAATATTGAATAAGAACCTCTGTGCCAGACCAGCGCATTGCAGGCTTTGTAACTGTTGAAGATGGATCCCTCCTTAGGCGAGTTTCCAGGCCTCTCCCCGAGACAGCAGTACCGTCGCTAGTCTCCTCTGGGACTGATCCTCCCCTGGTCTCCTTTCCTAAAGTTGGGCCCCCTAGAAGTGGGCAGCCTGGGATCCTTCTCTGAAGCGTAGGCCCTTGCCAGTGGAGCTGGGCCCACGATGCAGCAACAGGACCTCGGGCTGAAGGTGCCCGAGGCCTATACACACTGGCGCACCTCATGCCATGTGGGCCACGAGGCACACTCACTGGACCAGAGGTCCCCCCTTGCGCCTTGGGGTCCCCCTGGAATCGCCTCATGCCAAATGGCGTCTGCCCCTCTTGTACCCTCTCCCAGCATGCACAGCGGGTTGACCACGCCCACTGCATGGCTGACGAGAGAGGACACCCAAGGTGCTGCAATACCCCCCTGTAGTTTAACCTATGCCGGCGGTGACAGTGCCACCCACAGGCAAAGGAGAACACTACTGCCAGGCAGTATCACACCCAGAGCAGAGCAATTTTTAATCATTGATTGGTCTGAGCCCAACTACCGGCTCAGACTACCCCTAAATTTCCGCATAGCGCCCCCAAATATGGGGGGGGCGCTACACATATAAGTATAACAATATGATAGCGCACCAATGTGTAAAAATTGCATAATCCTAAAGTGCAAAAATGCTAATAAAGTGCAAGCTCTAAGCTTCAGTTTGTATATAAACAGGATGTCGCTCAGTACAGAGCACTTCCCATTCACTGGTCAGTGCCAATGATATGCAGCATTACCAATGCCCATGAAATGCAGCCTTACCAGTGCCAATAGGTTTCCCTGGCTGCAGACACACTACTAGTGCTGGCAGACAGTTGCAGACTGAGTTGCACAGTCTGGTTCACTCGGCCGAATGGAGTACAGTCGCGGCGGCCGCTCGGGCTGCTCTGTTTTCTGTTTGTGGCTGAGTGACAGGCTTCAGCTGGTATATCAACCGGTACTCATGGTTGTCAGGGGGCCGCAGTCAAATGCGGGAGACTCCCGCACCTCGCGGGAGACTTAGGATGTCTGGTAAATTAGGTAAAACTTCACTTTGCAAAGAATACCCAATAACATGCAAGAAAAATAAAAAAACAGTATTTTTGTTTGTACATGATTGGATGATAGAAACGAGCTGAGATTCCCCTAATTTCAGAGCTTCCCCCCAGATCTAGTGAAAATGCACTTGTAGTGCACAGTACCTTTGCCTTTACTAAATTAACCTCAATAAGTCGCTGATCACTGCCCTTACTAGTTTAGTGTGTGTGGAGAATCACTATCTTGATCACGATCAGAACTATACTAGTGCCCCCAATAGTATAGTGTCCCCAATAGTATAGTGTCCCCAAAAATGCAGTCCCTGATCAGTACCAGCACTTACAACATGTGGCAGAATACATTTTGGCCTAAATATTCTAAGAAAGTAGAAAATATTGTTTTTTTCAAAAAATTTGGTCCTTTTTTGTTTATATAATATATATATATATATATATATATATATATATATATAAAAAAAACTGTTTTTAGTTGTGTTAAAAAAAAATATATAAATGTAATCTGTGTACAGTGTTGCATGACCAAGCAATTGCCAGTTAAAGTTGCACAGTGCTGAACAACAAAAAATGGTCTGGTCATTAAAGTGGTTGTAAACCCACTTATGCAACTTGTACCTACATGTAGATTAGATTAAGGCTTACCTGTAGGTGCAAGAAATATCTCCTAAACCTACACGGTTTAGGAGATATTTGCAAAAAAAGACATGCACCGATGTCTACAGCGCATGCGCGCCGTAGACCACGGTGCATTCACAGGGTTAATCCCCATTCAGCCTTGCCGGATTTGACGGCTCCCACGCGCATGCACAGAGTGATTTCTTCGCCACTCCGGCCAATCACAGCGCCAGAGCGGCGCTGTAATTGGCTGGAGCGGCGATACCCAGAAGTAACCTTTCGGGTATCTGTGGAGTGATGGCTGCGGCTGGAGGGGGAGACGAGGATGGCTTTGGGGGCCCTCAATTTAAGGTAAGTGATGCATAATTAGCTAGTATGCTAGTCATACTAGCTCATTATGGCTTTGTCTTGCAGGTTTTTTTTTATTTTATTATTTTACCCAGGTTTACAACCACTTTAATTGTGTACAATTGTCATGTGATCTGCTGTGATTAGTCACAGAGATCACATGGTACTGGAAGAGGTCAGTACGCTGTTCAGTTATCTGATGTGTTTGGTGGACACAGTTAAACATGTGCAGTTCCTTTTGCTCTGAATTGAAATTAAGACAAATTTTAGTTTTTCGATGTAGTACTGAATTTAAACTAATCCGAAATAACGGAAAAAAAATTGAACGAAATTCAAATTCGAATCGATTTGAATAGTTTTCTAATCAATTTAGAATATTTTTACGAATTCGAAAAGTTTTTGAATTTGAATAGCTTTCGAATTTGAAAAGTTTTCAAATTTGAATCATTTTCCAATTTCCAAAGAGAATAAAATATAACAGAAAATAAAAGAATATAATATAATAGAGTAAAACAGAACAAAATATAATAGAATAGAAGAGAACAGAATAGAAAAAATTATAGAACAAAAATAGACTGAATATAACGATCTTCTGAAATTTCGAATTTCAAATAGAATAATTTTGAATTTGAATACATAAGAAAAGAATAGAATAGAAAAAAAGAATAGAATAGAATAGAATAGAAAGAATATAACTATCTTCTAAAAATGTAAATAGAATTAATTAAAATTTGAATAGAAAAGAATAGAATAGAATATAATTTAAAAAAAAGAATTGAATAGAAAATAAAATAATAGAATGGAAAATAATAGAATAAACAAATAGAAAAAGAATAGAACTAAAACAACTATAGAATACAATAGAAAGAATGTAACCATTTCCCAAAATTTTAGAAGAATCAATTTGAATTTGAATACAATAGAAAATAATAGATTAGAATAGGAAGATGGTTATATTCTTTCTATTCTATTCTGTTGTTTTTTCTATACCATTGTGTTATTTTCTATTCTATTCTAATTTATTCTTTTCTATTCTATTCAAATTCAAATTGATTCTATTTGAATTTTGGAAAATGGTTATATTATTTGTATTGTATTCTATTGTTTTTTTAATTCTATTCTTTTCTATTCACATTTCAGAAAATGTTTATATTCTTTCTGTTTTATTCTATTCTTTTTTATTCTATTCTATTCGTTTCTATTTTATTCTATTCCATTCTATTCTGTTGTTTTATCTTCTATTCTATTTTGTTCTTTTTTTTAGTCTATTATATTATATTCCGAAAACAAATTAAACAAATGTAATCTAAACAAATGTATGTAAATAACAAATCGAAACTAAACACATTTTTTCGTTCTGCACATGTCTAGACACAGTGGGTGACAGATCACACCTGTGGGGTGCATGTAAGGCGCGTTCAAGGAGGACGTCATAAGACGCCCACCCCCTCCACCCAGAACGGTGAGAGTCCCGCCCGGCCATCATTTGGCTATAGGCTGGACAGGAACTTGTTAATAAATAGCCAAATGAAAACTCACATAAAAGCAGATGCAGGGCTCTTGTCAGTAGATAAGGGATGTTACAGGGATCAATCTGCCTGGAGAGACACTTCTACTGCAACTGGCGTGGTGCAGAAAAGCCATGGAACCGATCATCAGCCTGAGCGCACACAATTTTTGAGTTTGGCTGTTTATTAAAGCTTTCTAATAATACATCCTTGACATCCATACCAGACCCTCACCAAAAATAAGGGTCTTGTGCAGTATGTATTTTTAGGGGAAATACCAAGCCATTTTTTGGAGTTCCCTCATATCTATTATAAGGGGCTGGTATAATTAAAGGGAGTCCCTGACATCCTAGCAGGAGCTGTCATTTACTATCACTTTAAACAGTTTTTTTCTTTGTTAATGTCAGTTTTGCTGTAGTAGGTAGTATATACTGTACAGATGTACCAATTCACAGGCCAATTCAAAGGTCATTCCCAAGGCATGTTATTTAACCACCTGCCTACCGGGCACGAAAACCCCCTTCCTGCCCAAGCCATTTTTCAGCTTTTAGCGCTGTCACAATTTGAATGACAATTGCGCGGTCGTGCAACGTGGCTCCCAAACAAAATTGACGTCCTTTTTTTCCCACAAGTAGAGCTTTCTTTTGGTGATATTTGATCACCTCTGCGGTTTTTCTTTTTTGCACTATAAACAAAAGAACATTGTCAAGTTTGAAAAAAAACACAATATTTTTTACTTTTTGCTATAATAAATATCAATTTAAAAAAAAAATAATGACATTTTCCTCAGTTTAGGCCGATACGTATTCTTCTACATTTTTTTGGAAAAAAAAAATCGCAATAAGCGTATATTGATTGGTTTGCGCAAAAGTTATAGCGTCTACAAAATAGGGGATAGATTTATAGCATTTTTTTTATTTGATTTTTTTTACTAGTAGTGGCGGCGATCTGCGATTTTTATTGTGACTGCGATATTGCGGCGGACACATCGGACACTTTTGACACATTTTTGGGACCATTCACATTTATACAGCGATCCCTGCTATAAAAATGCATTGATTACTGTATAAATGTGGCTGGCAGGGAAGGGGTTAACACTAGGGGGCGAGGAAGGGGTTAAATGTGTTTCCTAGATGTGTTCTAACTGTGGGGGGAGGGGACTGACTGGGGGAAGTGACCAATCTGTGTCCCTATGTACAAGGGACACACCATCGGTCTCCTCTCCCTGACAGGACGTGGATCTGTGTGTTTACACACACAGATCCACTGTCCTGCTTGGTTACTGGGCAATCGTGGGTGCCCGGCGGCTATCGCGGCCAGCGGGCACGCGCATCGGGTCCCCAGCAACGCGGCGGGCGCGCGCGTGCCCCCTAGCTGCTTTTAAAGGCAGGACGTCATATGACGTCCTGTCAGAACAAGAGAGTGTTCCGCCCGCCGTCATTTGATGGTGGGCGGTAGACAAATGGTTAAAGCGAACCTTCAGTCATTTTTTAATCTATTAAATCTTCTGCCCTTGTTGTTTTAACTTTGGATAGTAAAACATTTTTTCTCTGCCAGTAAATACCTTATACATCACATTTTCTCTTTCTTGTCTGGTCATTAGCCTGAGCTTATGACATCATGCACAGCTCTCTCTCACTCTCGTGAGAGATTGCCAGAAAGGGAGGCGGGATTGGTCATAAGAGGGCCAGTGAGAGCTGCAGAGCTGGAGGTGTGCCTCTGTGTGTCTGTGGTGTAAATCCAGGAAGTGAACAGGCAGCAGCTTCAGCTGCCCACAGTTAAAATGGCTGCAGCCAAACTCAGTGGAGGGAGATTTCTGAAGCATATTTGACAAGTACAGAATCACAGTATATATAAAATGATATGCAAAGTGGTTGGAGGGAAGCTTCAGAATGGCAAAGATGTTTTTGTTACAAATTATGTGAGCAAACTGCAGTTCCTCTTTAAATTCATTTTGCATTTTTAATGTTGCCATTTAAGCATTATTAAAATCGCTGCTTCTCATCAAATTGATTTTTTTATGTATTTGCTGTGGTATTCCCCAAGACTGTTTTTAACATTCAGTTCCAACAATTTTAGTGCGGTTCAGATTCAACACTTAAACTCTTGATACGTTTGCAAACTCAACCCAAGCCTGAACTCTGGGTGTTCAGCTTATCACTATTCAGTGTGATGTGCTGAATTTAAATTTTAGTAACTTATAGAAACCAATTAGAATCCTTCTTGTACTGGTCTGACAGAAGGAATTCTGGTTGTTGTTATGGGCTGCTGCATTTAGGAAGGAGATCAAGGTCAGTAATCTTATGCCGCGAACACATGATCGGACCTTTGTCCTACCAAACTCACATCGGAATTCCATCAGAGAAAAATAGAACATGTTCTATATTTAAAATCCGACGAAATTCCTTGGAATTAGGTCCGATGGGGCACACACACAGTAGGAATTTCCGATAGAAAAGTCAGTCGGACTTTTTCCATCGGAAATTCCTATCGTGTGTACAAAGCATTAGGCTTAATGTACATGGGACATTTTACAACCTCTCCTGAACAATTTAACTTAACAGATAGTAAACAACGTTTAAAAATGTCCATTTTACATGCCGCATTTACATGCCGCGTTTAGCCAAGTTTGCGTTTAGAAGCTATTTTTTTTTTTAAAATAGTAAAAATTTTTAAACGCCTGTAAATGAAACGTGGCTAAACGCAAGTTACCGTGTTTACACGCATTTACAAGCTGTTACAAGCGTTTCGCGTTTCAAATGCCTCTGAACATCCGTCCTAAACGCATTTTTTTGCTTTCCAACAAATGCTTCTAAACACAACTGTCTAGAAACGACTATAAATGACCCTGTGTACATGTACTGATAAGATAACATAGAGGAGAGTTCAGGGGCAGCTGAAAAAAACACCCAACTGCTCCTAAATGCCCGTTTACCAGCAACAGTGTACATGAAGTCTTAGTTGTAAATACAGCAAACATAATATATGTTTTTTCAAGCAATGTAACATAAAACATTTATTTCTTCTCTTTTGGTTGCTGCAGCAATGTATACTTCTAGTACTAAACATAGCAAATTGGCAGTATTTCCGGCCTAATAGTAGTGAATATAGAAGAAAAGGATGTCCCGAGGACAGCTGGCAGTCTGTTTATGCTGATAGCTGCTAAGGACTGGATCGGAATTATCCCAAAAAATACAGATCTTTTAGAGATTAATGAAAGGAGCAAAAGTGGAATAGCTACCTATACTGGAATTTTCTCCTTGAGTTCATGTGAACATTGTTTAACACCCCAAGGGAAGAAGCTTGGCAAGTGGCTTACATGCAAGTAAAAGTACTGGTGCGCATATATACATTTTAACAACGTGCAAATGTAACTTGTAATGCCAATAATACAAATGTATCAAAATGTGGAGATCTGCTTGAGTACATCATTTGTTTGCAATTATCTATAAAGCACAGAGTGGTCAAGACGTGTCACCTTGAGCCGCAGGGTTTCATGTCTAAATAAATCTCATTAATTTTCATTAGTGAGCGGAATGATTTGTCAGTAGAGGTTTCTTTTGTAAAAATAAGAAGTTACTTCAACTCAAAGCACCCATAAGCACAAGGAACGCATTCCTTTGTAATAAAGGTCTGAGATAAAGAGATATAGATTGTCTTTCTTTGGAGATGTAGCGCTATAAAAGGACAAAAAATGGCTGTGGTCAATACTTACTGAAACCATTGTTTGGTTTAATTATACTGTGTTAGACTGATAATTTGAAGAATAACAATATCACAAAGACCAACACTGTCTTAATTTACGCAGGAGACTTTTACCCCATGTCTAATAAATAATTACCTGATAATGGATCCTCAGATCAAGAATAAAAAAAAAAGAAACAGTAGACCTTTGCCTAGTGGCAGTAGAGTACACAAGAAGCTGTACTTGACAGCATCTGACAGTTCCATCAGGAATATCTCTGAATAACTGTGTTTTATCCAACATGCACATCCACTAAACAGTAAATGTTGGATAAAATAAATTCTCTTTTGAGGAATACAGTTAGCTTAAAGTAGAAGTAAACCCTAATTTTTATCTTGATAAACAACTGTGTATCATAAACACCTTCAATTTTTTTCCATACATTACTGTTTATACATTTTTAGCTTTTGCTGATCTCCTCTAAACATGTTCAACCCTTTCCTTTTTATTTGCACTGACAGCATTGGTACATCATTGTGTAGCCACCCTGGCGGTATGATTATGTCCGATTTTTGTGTCTCAAAGCGGCACATTTTTTTGCATAGAAATTTGGCGTTTTATAATTTAGGCCTGTAATTCTTGGTAATAACACACTAAAATCTGTCCAAACAAGGGTCTAGTAGACATCCCGGGTATGATAAAATTTGAAACACAAAATCATAAATTATAATATACTAAATAACTATAAATAATTATAAAAAATAATAATAAAATAATAATAAAATGAATTTCCCCACAATTCACTATCACTCAATTCTGCAAGTGTTCTATTTTACTATCACTGTTTTCTAACTGGTCTCAAACCGCTTTTGATGTAAAGGGACACTTTTTGGTTGCCATGGAAAATCTCAAGTTTCCAGGCAGAAAGAACGGTATATATAATATAAAAGTGCATGCAGGGCACTGAACAAAGCACTAGGGACAAAAGGGAGGTAAAATAATTTCATACAGTAATGTAATCTGTAAGAATTTGCCTCCAGGCTCCGCCCCCATGCGTTGCAACACTCACAAGGAACGGAGACCAGCACACAGAGGCATCGGGCAGAGGACACAGCCCGCAGACACAGCGGGGGGACATTGCAGGATCCTGGTGACAAGGTAAGTAACCTGTATTAGGATCCTGAGATGCAATCCCGAGTGTGGCTTGGGGTTACCGCTAATGGTACTGAAATTTAACCCCGAGCCACACTCGGGAATACTGTCCTGGGGGTTTTCACCCTTACCCCTAAATTTGTTCAGTTTTGTTACATCATGTGGAGCTCAACCAGCAGGAATGATATATTTTCCTGTATAGTAAATTTTTTGGGCTTCCACTGTTAATATTGGCTTTCTATGTCCCCCAAACTTTAATATATTGAAAGCTGTGTCCATGATAGATGCCTGGCATCATAAATATGTTGATCATCAGGTTTTCTTCTGCTTTTCAACATCCTATGGCTCAACTTCCCCTTTTGACCTAATTCTACCAAACTCTCTGGTCCTACTTTATTTTGGAAGATGAATACATTTTGGCTTTCCCTGCCTCTGGATGCATCCATCATTTTCCAAGAATTGCTTTCCTTCTTTGAAAGGAATGAGGTCTCCGATGGTCCCTTGGTGGTGCTCTGGGAAAATTTTGTTTGCAGTCACGTCTCTTCTCTGATCAAAGCGGTTAAACAGACACCTGCTGCTGCTGAACAACAGGCTGATCAGACTCTGGTGGATGCCACTGATGCTTTTGCTCAGAGTCACCACCATGCAAATGTGTTTAAATTACAATAGAGGATTTTTGAACATGGAAAGAGCTGCGGTAAACTCTAGTTAATTATGAATTTAACCCCTCTGTGGTAATCGCTCTCTGCTCTCCCAGAAGCTTCTGGATTGTGGATCTATAAGAGGCGCTTCAAGTTTTTGCCTCCTTTTACCAGCAACTTTCTGCTTCTTTGCCACAACTGGCCTCCCAAGAGATTGTCATGTTGGAATCAACTGTTACCCTTACTGAGGTACAGACTGCCATTTCTAAATTTGCCCAGGGTAATGCCCCAGGTACCAGTGGCTTACCAACTCTCCTCCTGGCTTTATATAAAGAAATAAATGCAACATTTTCATTTTTGCCATCCATGTCTGGAAAGATTATAATTTTTATCCCAAAGCCATATAAAGACCCTCTTGATTCATTGTATAGACCTATAACTTTACCTCAACCAGATGTTAAAATGTAAGCAAAATCCTTTCCCTCTGGCTTAATCAAGTAATCCAAACCATTATACACCTGGATAAAGCTGGCTTTATGATTGGTAAAAACACCTCACCTAACAAGAGAAATGTATTCATAAACTTAAAAGCCTTTCATGACTGGGCATGCACTAAGATTGTGGTGAGTCTGGGTGCAGATGTTTCACTTAATACTGCTGTTATATTTATTAATGATTTTGGTGCTTATTCAGGTAAATCACAAATGTTGCTTATTGATACCTTCCCTGCTTCTAGTAATCAGGCCTCACTTACGTAATGCTTGACTAGTATAATTAGATATCTTGATATTGATATTTCCAGGGAACTTTAGTATCATATCTGTTTAAATGTTAAACTCCCATTTACTACTGTTAAAACTAAGATTTGCATATGGTTTAGGCTCCA
The DNA here is from genome assembly GCA_029206835.1 of Rana muscosa. Taxonomy (NCBI): domain Eukaryota; kingdom Metazoa; phylum Chordata; class Amphibia; order Anura; family Ranidae; genus Rana; species Rana muscosa. The sequence goes on along the minus strand of CM055121.1, from coordinate 174,251,864 downwards.
GGATGATGTCATGGGACACATTAAACTTGTTAAAATTATTCTTCTCTCCTAAACTCTTTATATTTTTGGTACTCTGCATTTATTTTATTGCCCTTGAAATTATTATTATTGTATTTGCCCTTGAAATATTTTAAAGTGTTAGATATCAATTCTCAACACAGATGTTAAACTTCTAAAAAAAACTTTAGCAAACAGGATTAACACATTATTAGAAAACCATACCCATAAGGATCAGGTTGGTTTTTCACCCACACAACAAGTAGGTGACAACATTCGCCATGTGCTGCAACTCATCCACCTTTCCAGATCCAGATCAATTGAGAACACACTGCTTTGACTCAATGCTCGAAAAGCCTTTGACACATTATTGTGGCAGTACATGTTCGAAAATGGGGATTTGACGAGGGCTTCTTGGCTTGGATTACAGCTCTATACGCCAACCCCACTATGTCTGTATACTATGTGGAACAAAGCAGGAATGCCCTTTTTCACCAGTCCTGTTTAACTGAGCTCTTGAGCCACTCACAGCTGCAATCCATGTCAATATGTCTATTCATGGTCTTGAATTTGCAAGCATTCACCAAAAAATCATACTGTTTGCTGATGATATCCTTTTAAACATATCGTCCCCACATATCACTTTACCTAACCTTCTTCTTACCCTCCTGGACTTTGCAGCATTTTCAAGACTAAAAGCCAATGGGGCTAAACCCAAAGCATTAATTATCACCCTAAATTCCCAACTCTATTGCCAAGTTAAAGATGATTCAACACTACCCTACATAGGCATTAATATCTCTTCCTTCTCACTTGACTCTATATACAAAACAAACTTTCCACCTCTTTTTAGAGAACTTTCGCACTTGCTGTCCACCTGCCATACCTATCCATTGTCTTGGTTCGGCAGGATATGCACAATTAAAATGATTTATCTTCATAAACTACTTTATTACTTTAAAGTTCTTTCAGGACATATTCCAGCTCACATTATCAGAACTGAACAAAGGAAAATGTTAAAATGTATCTTTCGTATCCACAACTTAGCAAAAAATTACAAATCAGAACAAATAGTAGCATTAGCAACACTCCACTCTGCCCCGAATGCCCTATGTAGTTTTATCTAAATATTACATACTGCTCTCTTACTCTAATCTTCAACTTACTGGATCCCTCTTCAACCCCATGTTCATTCCAGCATTGGAAAACCTTTTAGCCTTTGCTCAGTGGTCTACTAAAGGTATTATGTATATATACAACCTTTTCTTTTTATATGGCATCAAATTGTTCACATAACTCCAGAAACACTGGAAGCTTCCTCATTCGGAATACTTTCAACGCAATCAAATCACCCATTTTATACACACTTCTACTAAACAAAGTCAATGTGAGTCTGATACTTCTGACCCCTTTTGTGAGTAAATGCAAAAATTCCCTGCACTTTAGTGGCTTTATTTCTCTTCTATATAGTCCCTCTTATACAAGAATCCATGCTGCAATATATCCATAGCTGGGAATTAGACCTGGGGGAAACATATTTTTTCTTTCTATATTTGCACGGTTGTTGACGTTTTTACTGCTTGCTGGTTACATTGGGTATTATGGATATTTTTGAATACAGAGCCACGAGGGTTGTGAATACCGATGGTGTATTCGAAACATATAAAAATGATGATGAGGGTGATCTGAGTGGCCTATTTATGAGGCAAAAAAATCTTACGATATCAGAAATCCACACACAATGGGACGTTGCTTATCTTGAAACATATGTCAAGAATGCGATGGTACCAAGGAGTCTCCGATGGGAGACGTCCAATTGGAGGATTGGTTTAAATACTTCAACACTGCTGGTGTTAATTTTCTTCAATTCTTAATTGATAGAAAAAATGCTAAGCTTTCACGTTTGGACGATGAAATAAAAATCATCAAAGTAAAATTAAGTCCACTGAGTGAAAGTAGTGAATATAAAGAGAAATCATCATCTCTCCTTAAAATTTTAGAAATAGAGGATAGGGAACAGAAAACCAAAAAGAAAAAGTAATATAATAGAGACCTTGTTGACTATTAGGGTGGTGTTGTCTTTCAGTGGCAAAGAAAGATATTGGCGGAACAGTCTAGTGTGGCTAATGCTGATATGGAGATATCTACCACCAATGTTGGTGAGAGAATTGTTCCTTTATTGGGACACCCCTCCACTAGACCTCCCCCTAGTGGTCCATCTAGACCCCTCCCCCCTAAACCTCGGCGAGGATCTCATTCATCACCATTCAGACAGAGTGGTGGAAGGGGTGGTGCCCCTGTTGGTTCATCCCAGCACCCTCCGCTACCCCAATGACGCCCCCGGGGGTCTAACCATCACCCCAATTCTGGGCAAGGTAGAGGTAACAGTCACCAACAACCTGGGCCTCCATCTTATCAGTCTACTTACAATTATGGTCCACCATATAATAGTCACTATGGGGGTCCACCTCCACACCACGGGCATGGTCAGGGTATTAACCCAAATTATGGCCATGGTTTGCCACTCAATTCTAGGCCCAATCAGTTTGAATGATTGGACTTCGAACCACAACATTTTGAGCCCTCTAATTCTTATGACCGTGGAAATTAATTTGATTATAGTGTCAGCACTTCCAATAAATTCTTTCAGTTATATGATAGAGAGGGTCCTCTTGATGATTTAGCTAATAGAGGGGGGAACCAATTAGCTTGATCCATCCTTATACCCCACAAATAGTCCGGGGCCTTCTAACAGCCAGCACTGGGGTTTTCACAAATCAAGCCAGGGTACCAAACGGTCGGGAGGCCCAAGAGAGGATCTAGAGGAGGTAAACGAATACGATCCAAAAAGAAAAAAGCTCTAATTGGATCTGGCATATTTAACCTAAGCACAGCTGTCCTTACTACTTCAGAACAACGAGTATTGGACAAGGGTCTGAAATATGCACCTCCACGTGGTCTCAATAAATTTTAAACATATATTGATATACACAAGTTTGTCCGTAAATTAAGCATTAAGCGACATATGTTACTGAATCCTATTCAAACTGATTCAGGTATTCCGCAAGGATTTAGACATTCAGGGTTGCATAATGCTTCTTTGTTTAATCCACCAGGGGCTGTAGCCCCAGCGATCAAAACATTCAAAGACGTGGTTTTACGCGATCTGGATCTTATGCCAAATAAAAAAGTCAGATCCAATCACGATATGGTTCTTGGCCTTAACTCCTTATGTAAAAATAAGGAGATTGTGATAAGACCAGCAGATAAGGGTGGGGGGATTATCATTTTGGATAAGAAAGACTATTTGACAGAAATGGCCTGAATTTTGGGAGATCGGGATACATATACACCAATACCATCTGATCCCAAAATCAAATACCGGATGATTTTGGATGCCATTGTCCAAAAGGGTTTTGAGCAGGGTATCCCCAATAAAAAAGAAAGGACTTATTTGGTCCCCTTGGCACCCTGCACTCCGGTAATCTATTACCTCCCAAAAAATCACAAACACCCTACCTGCCCCCCGGGACGTCCTATCATCAGTGGGATAGATTCCCTTACGTCCCGTGTGGGTAGGTATATAGATTTTTACTTACAACCCTTGGTAGGTAAGATGCCATCACATATTAAGGACTCACGTCAAGTGATCAATATATTGGCTGAACATATCCCAAAACTTGGCATGTGGTTAGTGACGGCTGACGTCACATCTCTCTACACAGTCATACCACATGATTTGGGTGTTTTTGCCGTTGAATATTTCCTGAGACAGGATTCAGGATTGTTCGACGAACAAATTACCTTTATCTTGGAGCTTTTGGCTTTTGCGGCTTCACATAGTTACTTTTGGTTCGACCAACAGTTCTATAGACAAAATAGGGGGGTCGCCATGGGGGCTAAGTATGCCCCCAGTTTGGGCAATCTATTTATGGCCCTATGGGAGGAGGATGTGGTCTATGCCCAACGGCGACCCCAGGTGGCCTGGAAGCTTCCTCATTCAGAATACTTTCAACGCAATCAAATTACCCATTTTATACACACTTCTACTAAACAAAGTCAATGTGAGTCTGATACTTCTGACCCCTTTTGTGAGCAAATGCAAAAATTCCCTGCACTTTAGTGGCTTTATTTCTCTTCTATATAGTCCCTCTTATACAAGAATCCATGCTGCAACATATCCATAGCTGGGAATTAGACCTGGGGGAAACACTAAAGCCCCATACACACGATCGGTTTGACTGATGAAAACCGTCCCATGGATGGTTTTCATCAGACCAACCGATCGTGTATGGTGCCCATCTGTCTTTTTTCCATCGGTTGGAAAAAATAGAACTTGTTTTAAAATTTTCCGATGGATAAAAAACCGATGGTAATTTCCGATCGTCTATGGGCAAGTCCATCGGTTAAAAAACCCACGCATGCTCAGACTGAATTAGGAGACAGGAGCGCTCGTTCTGGTAAAACTAGCGTTCCTAATGGAGAGAGCACATTCGTCATTCTGCAAGTTATTGCTTCGTTTAATGCAGCGCATGTTTTGTTGCTTTAGAACGGTGTTTAAAATGTCATTTTGGCAGCAGATCTTTCTCATGAGTTCTGACAAACGTATGTCTTTCTTCTTTCTTGTGATCTTAGGAATAATTAGTTTAATTCTTCAAGGCCGAGCTCACAAATTCCCCCTTTTTTTTATTTTTTTGTCTTTAAATTTGTTGTGCATTATTTGGTGTGTCAATTTCTCAGAACAACTTTTTTTTTTCGTTTCCTCATGGAGGTTGGTGTCCCTTGTTATTAATTACACATTGTATTTATGAAATGTTATTGCTACTTCAAAAAAAACACATCAGGCATGTATGTTGGCTGAAATCAAATTTCCCTTTATTTCGGAAAAAAAGCAAACAAAGGCAAATAGACGGTTCACTTTGCAAGGGAAGTTGCACTTTACAAGGACATTTTCCCCAGAACTTAGCGAATGAGGTGAAGCTCTGCTGATTTCCATTTCATCCACTTATGTGCAAGCAAAAATTTTGTTTTTATTTTCCTTGCACGTGATTGGGTATTTCTTTCAAAGTGAAAATTCACCACATTCACTAAACTCTGGGGAACTTTCCTTGAAAAGTGAATTGTCTATTTGTCTTTAGTAAATCAACTTCACAGTCTCAAGCTTTGGAACATAGCTTTGTCCAAACTAAGTATTTTATGAGTTAATAGTGACATTTCAATTTGGCAAAATCGATCTTTGAGGGAGCTTTGTATGCTTTCACATCCTGAGCTCTGGTGTAGACTCATTTAATTCAGATCTTAATTGGTGGGTAACTCAAATCTTTTTCATTTGCTAAATTGTATGTAGCTAATAGGGATGGGCCGAACACCCCCGGTTCGGTTCGCACCAGAACATGCGAACAGGCAAAAAATTTGATCGAACTCGCGAACACCGTTAAAGTCTATGGGGCACGAACATGAAAAATCCAAAGTGCTAATTTTAAAGGTTAATATGCAAGTTATTGTCATAAAAAGTGTTTGGGGACCTGGGTCCTGCCCCAGGGGACATGTATCAATGCAAAAAAAAGTTTTAAAAACTGCAGTTTTTTCGGGAGCATTGATTTTAATAATGCTTAAAGTGAAACAATAAAAGTGAAATATTCCTTTAAATTTCGTACCTGGGGGGTGTCTAAAGTATGCCTGTAAAGTAGCACATGTTTCCCGTGCTTAGAACTGTCCCTGCACAAAATGTAATTTCTGAAGGAAAAAAGTAATTTAAAACTACTCGCGGCTGTAATTAATTGTCGGATCCCGGAAATACAGAGAAAAGTAATTGAAAGTCATTGAAAAAAATAAATAAAAAATGCGTGGGGGTCCCCCAAAATTCCATTAACAGGCCCTTCAGGTCTGGTATGGATATTAAGGGGAACCCCGCACCAAAAAAAAAAAAAATGGCGTGGGGTGCCCCCAAAAATCCATACCAGACCCTTATCTGAGCACCCAACCTGGCAGGCCGCAGGAAAAGAGGGGGGACGAGAGAGCGCCCACCTCCTGAATCGTACCAGGCCACATGCCCTCAACATGGGAAATTTGTCCCCATGTTGATGGGGACAAGGGCCTCATCCCCACAACCCTTGCCCGGTGGTTGTGGGGGTCTGCGGGCGGGGGGCTTATCAGAATCTGGAAGCCCCCTTTAACAAAGCGGACCCCCAGATTCCGCCCCCCTATGTGAATTGGTAAGGGGTACATTGTACCCCTACCATTTCACAAAGAAAGTGTAAAAAAAAAAAAAAAAAAAACACAGACCCAGTTGGCATAAGTCCTTTATTAAAAAACAAAAACAAAAAACATTCCAGCGATGTAATACAGTCTATCCAGCATTTTTCTCCATGTCCCGCGGTGATCCGATGTCCAGCGATGCTGCAGTCTCCTCTCCACTCCACACGAAACCCCGGGCCATGACGTAAGAGGGGGTGGGGTCACCCGCCGACATCATTGGGAATTCCCCGCTTACTGGGGAAAGCCGGGGCGGGGAATTCCCAATGGTGTTGTCAGGTGACCCCGCCCCCAGGCATTTGTTGGGGGCGTAGTCTAACCCCACTGGAAGATGGCAGCTTAATTCCGGAGCTCCCGCTGCTACAGATGATTTTAGCCTGACAGGAAAGCTTTTTTTCTCCGCTTTTACGGTTGTTGACCTACTGGATTACTCTTACGGGATCCCGCTATCTTACAACCTTTTCTCTACTTGAACGGACGATTACTTTCATCATTCAATCCGTTCTTACACGGATTGTACCCATTCACTAATGATGGCATCTCCTCTTCAAACCGCTGTACAATCTACTCCGCCACTAATACTTGGGACTACTTCTCAGCTTGAACCGAATGTTATCCCGGTTCAAATTCAACATCACCCGAGTCTTGATGACCTTCATACAGTGGCAGCAGATATCAAAAATACATTAACAGCCGCCATTGCTGATCTGCGCATTGACATCAGATCCATTACTGACAGGGTGCAGAAAGTTGAATTATCAACTGCGCAACAAGAAACGGCGGTTAAAGGGGTTACTATCAAAATGGATACCCACACCCTTTAACTCAGAGATTTTCAACGCCATTTGGAGGACCTTGAGAACAGAGGACGTTGCCACAACTTAAGAATACGTGGACTGACTGAATCAATAGATTCGGATCAATTATATACCTCTGTTACTAATTTATTTAACAATATATTGGACAGACCCCTATCGACACCTATTGACATGGAACGGATTCATCGGGCGCTTAGGCCTACAGGAAGAGACACAGACCCTCCAAGAGATGTGATCTGCTGCCTCGCTGACTACAAATTGAAAGAAAATATCCTCAAAAATGCTAGAATTAAAATCCATCTTACCCATGAAGGTTCAAATGTTCACATATTCCAGGATTTATCCAGCATCACTCTGCGTCACAGAAGAGACCTGAAACCATTATTGGATATTCTGCGCACCAAAAATATACCTTATAAATGGACATTTCCCTTTGGCCTTTTAGCTACATCTCGTGACCGTACTGCTTTATTGCGGGTTCCAGAAGACCTCAAATATTTTTGTGACACTCTGAATATCCCCACTGTCGATGTCCCCAATTGGTATGCTGAATTTCATCATGCCGATATTGAAAAGAATGTACATAATGAAGCTCAAGAAATTAGATTTCGCAGACGGAGATCCCCATCAGGAACCAGATCTTACATAGCAAATCCTGGAGTTCGTGCTGGAATGAGCCCTTTTAAATCCCCAAAATCGAGAAGAGCTTGACATAAATACTGAATTCACTTTAAACCTCTCATGGAACTTGCTGTGTCTGCAATGAGTTTGCTTCTGACTGATTGCTGCCTTTGCAACAGTGTATTTTATTTTTTATTATTTTGTTTCTATTGTTCACTTTGTTTGTGGCTTAACCATCTCATGTTTATTTTTTCAACAAACTGTTTATCTAACTTGCCTCTTGCCCTGTTTCTATGGATACAGGTGACACTCTCATACCGGACTGGATTCTGTTTCCAGTGGACCGGGTTTTAGAGATATACATGGGGATTTACTATTTATTGGCAACGTATATTCTGGGGTTGACTGATGGGATACATATTAATTGTCATAGATTTATGTAATCGCTGATTACATATACTTTAAGATTTTTATTCCCCCCAATCTTTCATTTATCGACTGTCACATGAAAATGCTAATATATACCTCACGCAATGTCCTTCAATTTATGACTGAGTTGTTGGATATATGATAAATAGGTAATTCCTAAGATATGTGCATTAAATCAACTCGATCCTTATACTTGTTGTTTGCTATAGATGGTATATCGAATTGAGGTTAATTTTAGATAGGAAGGGGGTGATAGCATTCGGGTTAGTACTTCAATAGATAGGCTTGTTGTTTATATTTTATTTTTATATATTGCAATAAATTTCATGGTCACTGCTCTGACTTTCTGTTCTATTTATTATTCCCCATCCATTAATATTTCCACAACCCTTTTTAATGCCATTCGTCTCTTGCCTTGTTTCTATGGATACAGATGACACTCTCTTACCGGACTGGATTCTGTTTCCAGTGGAACGGGTTTTAGAGATGTTCATTGGGATTTGCTATTTATTGACAACGTATATCCCGGGGTTAACTGATGGGATACGTATTAATTGTCATAAATTTATGTGATCGCCGATTACATATACTTTTTTTTTTAATCAAAAAGGTTTTTATTGAACACCAGACAAATCACAACAGTTTCCAATGTACAAAAGTTAGCAAAGGTTTCCCTCTGCTGGCGAACTATGAAACACCACACAAGAACAGCACCACAGTCTAGTATTGATAAATACATTCATCCTAGGCTACTAGATTTCCAAGTTATTGAAAAAGTCGGGACATCACCAGCTCCCTGGGACTCAGGCCAGGGGCATCAAGCCATTGGGACCAAATCCTCTCAAACCTCCCCGGGCTGCCCCTGTGTTGATATATATATTTTTCCATTATAAGAGTATTCCCCATGTGTGCTATCCAGGAGGTCGTGGTAGGCGGTGAGGCCGACTTCCAGCCCATCAAAATAAGCTTCCTGGCTTGAAATAGGGCCCTAGAGACTGCGATCCTGGTCATTTCCCCAGGGGTCGCTTCCTCCAAGATCCCCAGCAGGCAACACTTAGGATCCACAGGAATCGTAATTTCAAATACTCTGTTTAGTGTACCTACCACCTCATTCCAATACCTGTGAAGCTTCGGGCATCTCCACAGGAGATGGATGAGATCGCCTTTGTGCCTCTGACATCTACCACACACAGGATCATCGAGCTTACCCATCTTATGTAATTTCAGCGGGGTGTAATGTACCCTTAATAATATATACAACTGTGACACCTTCTGCGCAACATTTAAGGAGCAAGTGGTGACTGACTGCCACGCCTCCTCCCATTGGTCCCCCGTCAGTGTACCTATGTCCTTCTCCCACAGGGACTCCGTCCTGCTCGGGAATGCACGTAGGTGACTTGACAGTAACATCTGGTAACATTGGGATATAAACCCTTTTGTTTCATTGCTAGTGTGCAACACACGGAACACTGGGGCGGGTGACTGAACCCATTCCACCGCATTCCCGTGTGCAGCCACTGCATGCCGGAGCTGCATATAGTAATAGTGCATATGAGCTGGGAGGCCAAATCTGGCCTGCAGTTCAGGAAAAGTGAGAAGACTGCCGTTAGCGAAGATGTGGGACAGCAGAGCCACACCATGGACACGCCATCTGGGCCCCTGTTGCAGCTTCACCAACTCCACATATGACTTATTGTCCCATATTGGGCTGTCTTCCGTGAAACCCTGAACTCCCTGTAGTTGTCGGCCCTTGTTCCATACCTTTTGAATAAGTGAGAGCGTCAGGGTTTGCTTGTTAGATTTTAGGAACATTTGCGCCTCCAGGCCCATCGGGATAGTCTCAGCGCCAGTGGCCGAAAGCATCAGCCGTGCCGCTGAGCTCCCCGGGTCCTGGGACATAGATCCTATCAAGTGCTGCAACTGAGCCGCCAAGTAATACAGCCAGGGGTTGGGAACCGCCAACCCCCCACTGTCCTTGGCTCGCTGCAAGTGCTCCAATCTAATCCGAGGGGGCTTAGTATGCCATAGCAACCGTCGGAAAAGAGTGTTCACTATTCGAAAGATTTTCAGGTGTATCACTACAGGCGAGTTGTGCAGAAAATAAAGTAGTTGTGGCATTAAAATCATTTTGATCAGGTTGGCTTTACCTGCAAGTGACATTTTTAGGGTGTTCCAAGTATTAATTTTATCTCTAAACCGGGATAGTAATGGGTGCACATTAAGGGAGCAGTAATCCCCCAGCCTGGGCGACACCTGCACCCCCAAGTACTTAAAGCTAGACACAACTGGGACGGGACAAGAGTCCGGCAGGGTAACCCCACCCACCTCATCCAACACCATCAGGGCGGATTTCGACCAGTTAATGGTCAGTCCTGAGTATTGACCGAATTGCTCTATTATTGACATAACCCCTGGCATGGAGTGCGTGGGATCCTCCAGAAACAACAGCATGTCATCCGCGTACAACATGATTTTTTCCTGCAGTGGGCCGTATTGGAATCCCCGGACACGGGCGCTAGCCGGAACCAGGGCTGCCAATGGCTCTATAGCGATTGCAAAGAGCAGGGGGGACAGGGGGCAACCCTGCCTCGTCCCCCTACCCAATGCAAAGGCGGGTGACATCCTATCCGCGACTCTGATGGTCGCTTGGGGGGACGCATATAGCAACCTGACCCAGTCTATGAATGTGTCCCCAAAGCCAAACTTGGCCAACACCGCCCAAAGGAACCTCCAGCTGACACTATCGAATGCCTTGTTGGCATCAAGGGACAAGAGCGCCCTGTGGCCCCCATTGTCCGCCTGCACCTGCATGTTCAAAACAGGCGCCTCAAATTGGTAGCAGTGGACTTCTGCGGCATGAAACCCGCCTGGTCCGGGTGTATAATAGACGAGATTATCCCGTTGACCCTGCGCGCCAAGACCTTAGCCAGGATTTTCACATCACTTTGCAGCAGCGAAATAGGTCTATAGGAGCCAGGGTCAACCGGATCCTTCCCCGGCTTTAATAATAAAATGACATTAGCCCTGGCCATAGAGTCAGGCAGCCTCCCACCCTCCAGTGCGGCGTTAAAGACTTTCAACAGTTCAGGTAACAGGTGCCCCCCAAACTGGGTGAACACCTCCATGGGCAGGCCATCCTCCCCAGGGGCTTTACATGTAGGAAAAGAGCCTGCCGCCAGTTGCAACTCGTCCAGAGTAATGGGGGCATCTAATTGTTCTCTGGCTGATGTGGAAAGAGCGGGCAGATCAATACTAGCCATGTACTCCTCAAGGTCCTCATCCGGGTAGGCATCCCTTGACCCATAGAGGCCCTCATAGAAGGATGCCAGCTCGGACACAATGGCTTCAGGGGCGTTGACCACTTTACCTGTAGAGGCACGTATAGCACCAATCTTCGGGGATTGTGTTTGAGACCTTGCTATCTTGGCCAGTAAACGCCCAGTTTGTTCCCCTTCCTCATAAAATGCAAGTTTTGTAAAGAATCTCTTCCGCTCTGCCTTTGAGGATCGGAGACGGTCCAGAGAGTCCTGGGCCGACATCCAGGCCTCCCTGGCCGAGTCAGTAGGGCTAGTCACATAAACAAGCTCCAGCTGTCTCACCTGGTCCTCCACCCGCTCCATCAGAACAGAGGAGTTGTTCCTGACAATTTGTATTTCCTCAATAAATACCCCTCTAAGGTAGGCCTTCAGAGTTTCCCATTTTAGCAGAGGGTCTAGGTAATGGTCGTGCGCCCGCAGAAAAACCTCGATCTTGGTTTCTATACGTTCCGGGGATGTAAACAGTTTGAGCCAATAGGCATTCAATTTCCATGGGCCCTGGGTAGAGAGCTAGACGGCTGAGAAACCAGCCACAGTACTAGCGGTGAGTGGTCCGAGACCCCCCTAGGGAGATATTCTATCCCAGAGGAGCAACTAACCATGTTGGGGGTACCCAAACAAAGGTCTATACGGGAAAGGGAACCGTGCGTTTTGGAGAAACAGGAGAATTGTTTACATTTGGGATTCCGGACCCGCCAGATGTCAACCCACCCCACCTCAGCCATCAGGCGTCCAAGAGCCGTACCCCGGTTGCCCTTAGGGGGCGTCACCGGGGGGTGTCTATCCAATCTGGGGTCTATGTAGCAGTTAAAGTCTCCTAGCAGCAATAGTGGGACATCGGGCTTGTTTGCCAGGTAAGACAGCAGCAACTGCAGCACCTCTCTAGAAAACGGTGGAGGCACATATACAAAAGCATATCATAGTAACAGTAAACAATTTGCAGTATAAAAATACAAATCTCCCAGATATATCAATAAGCAAATCTAACTCCTGGTATGCCAGGGCCTTGTGAATCAGTACGCTCACTCCGCGTGAGAAAGCGGAGTGAGTGGAGTGATAGGCCTGACCCACCCATGCATATCCCAAGAAGCTAGTCGTGTCTTTCACTAGATGGGTCTCCTGTAAGCCAATTATGGCCGGGTGAAATTTGCGGAGTACCGTAGAGATCATGGTCCTTTTCAAAGGATCATTGACCCCACGGACATTCCACGACACTATAGGTGTAGAAGACATGGTAAGTACATACAAAGAGTCCCGTCGGAATGGGGGGAGTACTCAAAAGGGAGCTTCAGTCTTGTATCCCATCCTCCAGCTAGCAAAAATAAGCAACAGTCCTTTGGTTCAAACAGCTTTGACTGTGGTGCATCAAATAGAACAGTACAATCTTTTGTATAAAGAAACATCCTGCGGAAACTGCAGCAATAATTCCTGCGCAACAGCGCTTTGGTTTCAGCACAGCAATAGAAAAAGTGAAAAACATAAGAAAAACAAAGAAAATAAAACTTATCTGCATCTGCCGGTGGCTCCTGGACTGCCAACAGGGCGCCGCTTGGGATTGCCCACCGGTGTCTAGTGATAACGACAGGGGTAATTTTAGTGCCAACAGGGCACAGAAACATGAGCCATGACCACCATGGCAGCATACAGCACATGGGGGGGTGTAGAGACACACTCCACCTATAACCTCTGAACAGCGACTGGAACAGAAAAGTTAGTGGAAAACTAGTCGCTGGTATCTTCAAACAAGTAACGGTCCTCTCATAGCAACATCATTTCAGTGTCAGCATACATTTGCCCGGTTTGCCCTTGATAAAGATAGGATCAGTCGCATCAGCCTTCACCGTTCTCCAGTCCCCTCCTGCAGATACCCTGTTCGTTACGGTCCAGCCAGTCAGCCGCATCCTGTGCAGTTTCAAAAAAGTGGGTCTCATTTCTGGCTGTTATGCAAAGTTTGGCCGGGTATAGCATGGCGTATGGTAGCTGAAGCCTCTGCAGCCTTTTCTTGACATCTAGAAACTTTGATCGTCTGCGTTGCACTTCTGCCGAGAAATCAGGATAAAAAGATATCCGGGCTCCGTTAAAGTGCACGGCTCCCCTTTCTCTGGCCATTCGAAGTATCACTTCCCGGTCCCTGTAATTGAGGAGTCTAGCCAGCATGGATCTTGGGGGGTTTCTGGGGGGGAGGGGGCGCGGTGGCACCCTGTGCGCTCTCTCCACCGTGTACATCGGGGAAAAGGCTTCTTTACCGAAGACCTCCTGCAGCCAGCCTTCTATGAACGTAGTGGGGTCCCTACCCTCCACTTTTTCTGGGAGCCCCACAATGCGGACGTTGTTTCGTCGCAAACGATTTTCGATCTCATCGTGACGATCAAAGGCCTGACGTGCCTGCTGAGCCGCTACTCTCACTTCACGGGTCATATGTGGCATCTGATCTTCTATGTCACTGATCCTTCCCTCCACGGCCGTGGTCCTCTCCCTGACCTTCTGTATATCATGACTCAGGAGAGATACCTTCTCCTCCAGTCCCCCAAACCTCTCCTTCAGGGCTTCCACTGAGGCAGTACACTTGTGTACAGCATATAGGATATCACTGAGCGTGGGCTGTGGATCGTCCTCTGTCTGCTGTGTAAGCATGGCTGGTACAGGATCATGAACTGACTCCACGTCTTCATCCTCCGCTGCCTGCATTTCAGCGTGTCCCTGGTCAACATGCTCTGCAGGCACTGTATGGCACTGTGCTGCAGTCTGCGGGGAATCATCCGGGCCTGTCAGTCTTTTAGCGTAGTATAACATGTCCCTTATTTGATCATTTCCTTTAGGGGCTTTGCTGGACTTACCGCCCTGCTCCGTTTTCTTCTCCTGCCCTCGTGGAGTCCTGGGTGGCAAAGACTGAAACTGCCAGGCGCCATCTTGGGAGTCCTGGGAGGCCACAGCCACGGCTTCTCCTTTGTTTCCCCGGGTCATCATGCTGTAATTGATGAGCACCGCTGGAACCGGGAGTCACAGGGGGTCTCCAGGCACTAGTTACCGGCGAAATCGGGCTTTGTAGGTGATGAGGATAGGATCACATACAGGATCTTCAGCGGGAGCTCCGTCGAACAGGTCTGCTCACATGCCGCGTCAGGCCACGCCCCCCGATTACATATACTTTAAGATTTTTATTCCCCCGATCTTTCATTAATCGACTGTCACATGAAAATGCTAATATATACCTCACGCAATGTCCTTCAATTTATGACTGAGTTGTTGGATATATGATAAATAGGTAATTCCTAAGATATGTACATTAAATCAACTCGATCCTTATACTTGTTGTTTGCTATAGATGGTATATTGAGTTGAGGTTCACTTTAGATAGGAAGGGGGTGACAGCATTCGGGTTAGTACATCAATAGACAGGCTTGTTGTCTATTGACTTTATAAAATTTAAAATATAGATTCCATAGTCACTACTCTGACTTTCTGTTCAACCTAATATTCCCCATCCATTAATATTTCCACAACCCTTTTAAATGCCATTCGTCTCCTGCCTTGTTTCTATGGATACAGATGACACTCCCCTACCGGACTGGATTCTGTCTCCAACGGACCGGGTTTTAGAAATGTACATTGGGATTTGCTATTTAATGGCTACGTATATTCTGAGGTTAACTGATGGGATACATATTATTTGTCATAAATTTATGTTATCACCGATTACATACACACTCACGGAACGGTGGACCACATTTTTAGAAACCTATAAGACTGATAAAACTATTTGTTATATATTAATAGTGATGAGTTTATTGTAGTCACTCGATTGCATGGACATCTGTTCTGCACTTTGATTTACTTATTAATTTGATTTTGCTTTGATGTTCTCTATTCTTATCGATACTGACTGCTTTTTCTATATTTGCTTTTACCAATTATAAATTTATGGCATAGGTTTCATTGATGTATAGACATCATCAACTTATTTTGTGAGATTTTTATTATAAGTTTAATATTGCAATTTTTACTTTTAATTGTTCCAGAATCTTTATACATGAAATTCATTACATCATTATTGATGGATCTATATTTTTATCAATGTATTTGAAAACCGTTTTTTAATTTTTGATCTTATATTTTATATACTTTCCTTATATTTGCTTACATTAATCTGCTTATCCTGTAACGGCGGGTTGTCTTATTTCCTATTCTCTCGTCTTTCCGGATAGAATTATTTCAACCCCCACATAATGTGATCTGGTGTTTCATTCCTTCGGGTTGTGTTCACTTGATTTCCACTATACCTTACCGTCTTAAATAGATTTTTGAGAAGGGACTATTCTCTTCTCTTTACGGTTTATTGTTTAGGTGTTTGTTTTTCCTTCCTTTCCCTTCCCTCATCTTCCCACTTTGATTGATATTATCCCTAGATGTCTCATTTAAAAGCCACCTTATCACCTCCCCAAGTCAAGCTTTATTCCTTGAATATACATGGACTTAATGTACCTGAAAAAAGATCACAATTACTTTTACTTTTACGGAAAGCCAAAGCAGATATAGTGTTCCTCCAAGAAACACACTTTAAAACAAACAATATACCTAATCTATATAGCAAACTTTATCCAATGGCCTATCATGCTACTTGTTCTACATCTAATTCTAAGGGCGTTTCTATTTTAGTCTCTAAAAATTGTCCTATTCAGATCCAAGATACTATGATAGACGATATAGGTCGAGTTATCTTTTTAAAAGGTAAATTATATAATAGACCTATCACTTTAGCTAATCTATATGCTCCTAATAAACAACAGGTTCCCTTTTTTCGAAATACTTTTGAACTTCTCACTACTTTTCCGACTGGAATGCTTATTGTGGGAGGAGATTTTAATCTGGCCCTCACTCCCTACCTTGACACTTCGTCTGGCTTTTCCTCTATGCCTTACAGAGCCCTTCACTCGGTTAAAAATGTACTTAAAGGTCTTACTCTTCATGATGCTTGACGGACTTTACATCCCAACACGAAAGATTATACATTTTTTCACCACCCCATAATAAATACTCGAGGATTGACTATTTTTTTTTTATCTCAATCTGATCATGAATCTCTCACAACAGCTAATATTGATCCAATGATCCTATCGGACCACCATCCCATTTCCATTACCCTTACTTTCTCTTCCATACCTTCTAGATCTAATATCTGGAGATTAGATAATTTGCTTCTTACAGATCCTGAGAATTTGAGATTTTAAAATTATCGTCTTTTACAATACTTTCAAGAAAATGACTCTTGTGAAATAAGCTCGATGAACATATGGGCTGCGCACAAATGTATGATAAGGGGAGAGCTTATCTCCATTGCTGCAAAACGACGGAAAATTAGACAAGCCCTTCTTACAAAACTTTCAGAACAAGTTTATTCTCTTGACAGTAGACACAAACAATCTCTGACGGACAGCTTATTTAATGAATTATTACAAGCTAGGGAAGCTCTACTAGATGAACTTGGGGAAAAAAATAGACGTAAATTTGCTCTGACACGTAAATTATTTTATGAATCTGGCAATAAATCTGGGAAATTACTTGCCAGAACTCTCCAATCTAAAAAGGCTGCCCTTACTATTCATTCCATTACAGATCCTGCTGGCAATAAGTTTTTCTCTTCCTCTGAAATTGCTACTCAATTTAAAAACTTTTATTCTAAATTATATAATTTACCTTCACAAACCTCAAAAGATCCTTCTATGGATAGAAAAAAAAATATTTCAGATTTTTTATCCAATTACCCCTTCAGAAGCCACTGAATTGGACAAACCGATTAGTTGGGATGAATCAATTAAAGCCCTGAAACAACTGAAACAACTGAAATCAGGCAAATGTCCTGGTCCTGATGGTTTGTCTGTCAGTTATTATAAATCTTTAAGGATACAATTCTGCCATACTTCTTGAAATCTTTTAACTCTATTGATGCCTCTTATTCCCCAAACAGAGATTTACTCGAAGCTCATATAACTATGATTACAAAACCAGGCAAAGATGCTACGTTAGTTTCTAATTATAGGCCAATTTCTCTCCTGAATGTTGACCTAAAACTTTATGCAAAAATTCTTGCCAATCGCTTACTTCCCTTACTCCCTGACTTAATCTCCTTGGATCAAATTGGATTCATTCCCGGGAGAGAGGCGAGAGACAATACCCTAAAATCCATTAGTATTCATCATTGGTTAACCAAATCCTCTACACCAGGCTTTTTCCTCTCTCTGGACGCGGAGAAGGCGTTTGACAGGGTAGCTTGGGATTACATGATTGAAACACTGAAAGCATTGGGGTTTCGGGATCGTATGCTTCAATTTATACTTGCTCTTTATTCGTCCCCTACTGCTAGAATAAAAGTAAATGGTAGCCTGTTGGACGCCTTCTCCGTTTTGAATGGGACATGACAGGGTTGCCCCTTATCTCCTCTTATCTTTGTTCTGACATTAGAACCTATCCTTCGCAGACTTAAAGCTAACCCAGACATCAAGGGAGTGGAAATTAATAATAAACATTATAAACTGGCTGCTTATGCTGATGATATTTTATTATTTCTTACTGATCCCATCACCACACTACCCAAACTTTTAAAAGATTTTACTTTTTTTAATCTGATATCCAACCTGCAAATTATCTTTAGTAAATCCAAAGCTCTGAACATTTCTTTGCCTACTAATATAATGTCACTCTGTCAACAAAACTTCCCCTTTGGATGGGACACACATGCCCTGACATATCTTGGTATTCAAATCCCTATAAAACTAGATAATCTTTATTCATCCAACTTTGTCCCTATTCTAAAAACTATTCAGGATGATTTTCAGGAATGGAATAAGGGTTTCTTTTCGTGGTTCGGGAGAGCTGCAATAATAAAAATGAATGTTCTTCCTAGACTTCTTTATCTCCTTCAAACTCTACCAATTAAATTACCCACCTCTTTCTTTGCTACTTATAAAAGGATTTGTGGTAAATTTGTCAGGGCATCTAAACAACTCAGAGTGAAATGGGACAAGTTAACTACTCGCAAATTATTGGGTGGAATTGGCCTACCCGACATTCAAAAATACTACTGGTCCTGTCACTTATCCCGTATAATTGACTGGCACCTCCATAATGAGACCAAGGCATGGTAAGCAGCAGTTTCTGATATACCATTGCACCATTTACCTTGGATTAACCCTCGCAAAATTCCTGGCGGATATAAAAAACACCCCCTTACTGGTCCTACCTTACTGATCTTTCGTTCACTTTGTAAAAAAATTAATATTGCATCATTTCCTGGACCCATTACTCCTATTGACCGTAATCCAGACTTTCCCTTAAAAATCTCTAAACTTGACATACATGGTTCGCCTTTTACTTCTTCCATTAGAGCAAAATCTCTTTTTGATAAAGAGAAGTTAATTTAATTTGATGGCTTTACTGCACTGATTCCAGACAGAGGTATCTCCTTTCTTGAATATATCCGGATTAAGTCTCTATTACTTGATTCTGTTTCGCCTTCTCAATGGTACAAAGATCTGACACCCTTTGAAAAACTATGCACAAAATCGGAACCACAAAGACACACTATATCGACCATTTATGCTCTGACTTTTGCTGACATCAATCCTAAAGATGACATAATTAGCCAAAAATGGGAAAGAGAACTTACTATGGACCTTACTAGAAATGAATGGGAACATATTTTTACATACATTCATAAAGGTTCCCTAAATGTCTTAACTCTGGAGAATGGATTTAAGATATATTCCAGATGGTATAAAACACCAGACATAATCCACAAATTTAACCCTGATACTAGTCCTCTGTGTTGGCGATGTGCGGCTGCCCAGGGAACACTCCTTCATATTTGGTGAGATTGCCCGCAGATACAACTCTTTTGGAAGGAAATACGTTGCCTTATATTCCACATAACAACATATAAACTTGATTTTACTCCTGCTCAATACTTGTTACACCACACATCCTTATCTATTTCACTTTACAAAAAATCTTTTGTTATGCATCTTATTAATGCGGCTAAACTGTGTATACCTATTCATTGGAGGGATGTTTCACCCCCATGTGTATCTGAATGGTTAAAAAAAGTTCAAACTATTGCTGAAATGGAAGATTTAATACAACAGGCCAATGACACACCATTTAAATTCAATAAAACTTGGGCTAACTGGATACAATTTACTAATTCTGCAGAATATCGTACCCTAAACTCTTTTATTCCTTAACTTGACTTGGGGATGTTTACACTAATAGTAATCTTAATATAATTAATATTTTATTCTTTGTACAATTATCCACTCTTCCCCTTATTTGACCTTATTCCCTTTTATTTCTTTTAATATATACTACATTATCACATGAGATATTTAGATTACCTTGTTTAATTTATTTTATTTAGTTCTGTACATTTTATTTTTCAAAACATTCTATGTTTTACTGTACTTGCTCATAATATGTATTTAATACACTTTATATTTATGAATATTATTCTGAACATGGGATTTCCTGTACTATTTCTAATGCATTTTTTTATATAATGTAATTTATACCCCCTTTTTTTTATGTTGAAAAATGTAATAAAAACATTGAAACCATAAAGGCAGTTGTTAGCATTTTGATACTTAAGGCATAATTCAATCAAATAGATAAGGAGAAAATGAGATTGAATAAGAATGAGAATACTTTATTAATCCCAAAGGGAAATGATTGCGACACAGCCACACTCAACAAAAACAACAGACGATCACAACAATGAACAGAACAAGACTTTATGACACAAACAGCAATTAGCACCAATAAAACAAATTAAAACTATACTCTAATACAGGGGTCGCCAAACTTTTCACTTCAAGGGCCACATAGTAAATTTTACACAAATTGCTGAAAAAAAAACTGTTATTTATAAATGAATTCGCAGGAGCAGAATATAAAAGAATTTGGCAGTAAACTGGCAGCGGTACTGGATGGTGCTCCTGTATCCTTTGCCAGCACCTAAATGCTGGAGTGTCATGCCCAGGGGGTCTTACACCTTTGCTCCCTTCAGAGTGTCAGGGAAATGGCCGAGTTATTGGCATTTCTGCCAGTGTTCATCATGGCCGCGCCAGATTCACTCCTATGCGCATGCACGCACGCAGATGCGCCGGGGTTGCGCACAGGCGCACGCAGACGTTGTGGGCACACTCCCCGGCCTATTTAAACCTGTCACTGGCCCACACAGGTTGCTGGATTATCATCAGCTTCCTGTATCTCCTGTGTCTCCTGTATCCTGCTTATCCTGAATCCCCGGCTTGACCCATGGCTTGTATCTGGACCTGTGACCCTGCCTGTCTCCTCGTATCTGACCCCGGCTTGGCTGACTACCCCATTATCTTCTGCTCCTGTGCATGACCCGGCTTGTTCCTGTAAATACTCTCGGACTGATTCCTGTGTTTGACCCCCGGCCTGGCTCCAGACTCTGTTCGTGGTTTACCTACTGCTCCACACCAGAACCTTTCCTTGCACGGCTGCTAAATCCGTTCTCCCAGCACATCCCAGCTACCTTCTGCCTGCATCTGCCCAGTCAGCAGCAGTACCAGCAATCCATGCACCTTTGGGCCCCGCACTCCCTGTCTCATCTCCAGGGGTGCGGTGCACTTAGCCGCAAGGGGCGCCCTCTCAGCAATCTGGCCTCACACCAGAGACCTGACACAAAGTATCCATATACATCTCTATCCCCATCAGGGTCTCCCTGCAAATTGGTGTCCCCATCAGAGTCTCCCTGCAAATTGGTGTCCCCATCAGAGACTCCCTGAAAATTGATGTCCCCATCAGAGTTCCCCTCACATTTTTGTCACCCTCAAAGCCGCCACTTATTTGTGTTCCCCTTCATAAACCCCCTCAAACACATTTGTGTTCCCCATCACAGCCACATGCACATTTGTGTCCCCCTCAGAGTCCCCCATGCACATTTATGTCCCCATTACAGCCTCCCCTCACATTTGTGTCACCATCAAAGCCACCCACTTATTTGTGTTTCCCCTTCATAGACCCTCTCAAACACCTTTGTGTCCCCATCACAGCCACACAGCCACATACACATTTATGTCCCCCTCAGAGCCCCCCAGGCACATTTATGTCCTAATCCCAGCCCCCCACTTACATTTGTGTCCCCTTGATAGTCCCCATGTAGTTTGTTGTCCCCCTCAGAGCCCCCCTGTACTTTTTTGTCCCCCTCAGTGACCCCCATGTACTTTTTTGTCCACCTCAGAGCCCCCTCTCCCTTATATATGTCCCCCACATAATCCCCCCTAGTACATTTGCCTCCCCCTCAGAAATCCCTACCTTGTGCCTCTGAAATAACAAGCAAGCAATCAGCAGTTTCAGTGCAGATCTGCTCACCTCCCAGCTCCAGTCCTGCTGTTACATAGGCACCCTGTGTAAAAGACATCGTAACAGCAGGACTCCAATTAAGTACTTCATTGGTTGCTAGGCGGTCCTAGCAACCAATAGCACAGTATAGTGCCAGGAGGGGCAGGCTTTGTCAGGTTGAAGGACTTTCTCTGTACAGTGCGGGAGGAGTGGAGTATACAGCAAAAGTCCTGCAACCCTTAAAAAGTTTAAAGAGACCGGCCCCTGCAGTGAGTATGAGGACTCAAGATGCGGGGCCAAAAAAAACTTTCTTGCGAGCCGGATGTGGCCCGCGGGCCATACCTTGGAGACCCCTGCTCTAATAAACCATCTCTACAATTAAAATACAACATAGAAAAAATAACACTGATTAAAAAATAACAGAAAATGAAACTACCATAATGCAAATATATCACCACTTTCTCTAGCATTACCCCAAATAATAATTAACATAATACCAACATACCATAAAAACTACATAAAAATCCTGATCATAAACTAGATTTAAAACTTCACCTCCTGCCTTCACAGAGAAGAATCATATACCTTGATGGCCACAGTCAAAAATTATTTCCTGTGTTGCTCTGTGGTGCATCGTGGGTGTAACAATCCTTCATTGATGGTACTCAGCGTTTTGTGGAGTGGGTTGGAGAAGTTGCCCAAGACTAAACGTACCTTGAACAACATTCTCCTCTCCAACACTGTTGTTAAAGATTCCAATGCCAATCCTACAACATCACTGGCCTTGTGAATCAGTTTGTTCAGTCTGTTGGTGTCGGCCACCCTAAGCCAGCACCCCAGCATGCCACTGCATACAGGAGAGCGCTGGCCACCACAGACTCATTTGTGATTGATTTCAGGTTCCTCTATACATTGATTTGCATTTCATACAGCTGTTCATGTATGATAAAGCAAAACAACATACTGGTTAACTGACCCTTTAACCTTCCTGGTGGTATTCCCGAGTGTTTCTCGGGGTGAATTTTCACTACCAAAAGAGGTAACCCCGAGCCACACTCAGGATTGCATGGCAGGATCCCTGTACAAGCGTACTTACCTTGTCCCCAGGATCCTGCGATGTCCCCCCACTGTGTACTCCACCGCATCATCCACCCAATGTATTTCTGTTTCGGGCTCCGTTCCCTGCGAGCGTTGCGACGCATGGGGGCGGAGTCCGGTGGAAAATTCAAAAAGTGAAAAATACATAACACATACGGTACACTGTAATCTGTAAGATTACATTACTGTATCAAATAATTTCACCTCCCTTTTGTCCCTAGTGCTTTGTCCAGTGACCTGCCTGCAGTTTTATATTATATATACTGTTCTTCCTGCCTGAAAACTTGAGAATGTCCATGGCATCCAAAAAGCGTCCCTTTACATCAAAAGCGGTTTTAGACCAGCTAGAAAACAGCGATAGTAAATTAAAATCACAGAATTGAGCGATAGTGATTTGTGTGGAAATTCGTCATCAGACACTGAAAGTGAGGACAGCAACTATTCTGCAACTGAGCAAATTTCAATGTTTTTGATTTGATTACATTATTGAAAAAATGTATTATTGAATTATTATTTGTTGTTATTATTTATAGTTATTTATTATATTATAATTTATGATTTTGTTTTTCAAATTTTATCATACCCGGGATGTCTACTAGACTCTTGTTTGGGCAGATTTATTTATTACTAAGAATTACTAGACATGTGCATTCGTTTTCGTCCGAATGCATTTTCGTCCGAATTTCAGGTATTTTCGTTATCGTTTTAACAAACGAAAACGAAAGCACAGAATCCGAAAACCGAAAGATCCGACATAAACAAATGCTTTATTTTTGTTTTTGTTGTGACAACAGTTCGATATAGATAGGAGATTCGACGTGACGCTGACAATAACAATCTGTGTCTATCAAACCTGTGGTCGAATGTGCCTAACCTTAACTCTATTAGTCCGAGATTATTCTACATAGAGAGAAAAGATTCGACATAGAGAGAAAAGATTCGACATTATAGAGAGAAAAGATTCGACATAGAGAGAAAAGATTCGACATAGAGAGAAAAGATTTGACATTATATAGAGAAAAGATTCGACATTATAGAGAGTAAAGATTCGACATAGAGAGAAAAGATCACTGCTGGAATTGGGTGGGGGAAGTAAAATAAAAATAATGATAATAATGAATGTTATTGGATGATTGTAACCAAAGAGGAGGAGCAGTAAAATAGCTAGAATGACGAAGATTCGACAAAGCATCGAAAAACATACAAACGTCGAATCTGTCATTGAAGGCTTATGTCTGTCGAAAGTTAGAAGATTCGACGGTGCAGCTAAACTGTACGACGCTGCAATCGTACATTTCTGGTCAAATGCATCTGCCCATAGGCTATAGAAGAATTCTAATGTTGGTTGACTAGTAGGGATGAGCTTCGAGTTCGAGTCGAACTCATGTTCGACTCGAACATTGCCTGTTCGCCCGTTCGCCGAACAGCGAACAAATTGGGGTGTTGGCGGCAAATTCGAAAAATCTATGGGAGAAATCTAAAGTGCTAATTATAAAGGCTTATATGCAAGTTATTGTCCTAAAAAGTGTTTGGGGACCCGGGTCCTGCCCCAGGGGACATGTATCAATGCAAAAAGAAGTTTTAAAAACGGCCGTTTTTTCGGGAGCAGTGATTTTAATAATGCTTAAAATGAAAAAATAAAAGTGAAATATTCCTTTAAATTTCGTACCTGGGGGGTGTGTATGATATGCATGTAAAGTGGCGCATGTTTCCCGTGCTTAGAACTGTCCCTGCAAAAAATGTCATTTTTGAAAGAAAAAAAGTCATTTAAAACTCACTCGCGGCTATTAATGAATTGGGGGGACATGTTTAAATGCAAAGGTTTTTATCAATTTCATTCAGTCAGGAGCAGTGATTGTTTTAAATGATTTAATTGAAACATTAAAAATGCCCAATTCCTATAAATACCATACCCGGAAGGTGCCCCCAATCCTGCCTGTGAAATGGCACATATCTGTAATGTAATGAAAGTGCACTTTACATGCATATCATACACACCCCCCAGGTACGAAATTTAAAGGAATATTTCACTTTTATTTTTTCATTTTAAGCATTATTAAAATCACTGCTCCCGAAAAAACAGCCGTTTTTAAAACTTTTTTTTGCATTGATACATGTCCCCTGGGGCAGAACCCGGGTCCCCAAACACTTTTTAGGACAATAACTTGCATATTAGCCTTTATAATTAACACTTTAGATTTCGAACGTTCGAGTCCATTGTATTTAATAGGGTTCTAAAGTTCACACTAACATTTTGTCTGTTCGCAGGTTCTGGTGCGAACCGAACAGGGGGGTGTTCGGCTCATCCCTGGTGACTAGTAATAGTAATTAATAAATATAATTATTACTATTCATACAACATTAGAATTCTACTATAGCTTGTAGGCGGAACATTCGACCGGAAATTTATGATTGCAGCGTCGTACAGTTTTGATGCTCCGTCGAATCTCCTTTGAACATTCAACAGACACCATAAGCCTTCAATGACAGATTCGACCTTAATTAATTCAGATTTTCGGACGAATGCAATTTCTAACGAAAAACTAAATAAATAAAAACGAATTTCGGGAGTAACTAAATAAATTTATTTTTCGGACGAAAACGAAATTCCGAAACGAAATATTTCAGTGTGCACATGTCTAAGAATTACAGGCCTACAATATAAAACGCCAAATTTCTATGCAAAAGAATGTACCGCTTTGAGATTCAAAAATCTGCATAATCATACCGCCAGTGAGGTTAACTATACAAAACCTTTACAGTTAAGATATACTTCTGAAATAAGACAGTATATACAGTATCTCACAAAAGTGAGTAAACCCCTCACATTTTTGTAAATATTTTATGATATCTTTTCATGTGACAACACTGAAGAAATTACACTTTGCTACAATATAAAGTAGTGAGTGTACAGCTTGTATAACAGTGTAAATTAGCTGTCCCCTAAAAATAACTCAACACACAGCCATACATGTCTAAACCGCTGGCAACAAAAGTGAGTACACCCATAAGTGAAAATGTCCAAATTGGGCCCAATTAGTCATTTTCCCAGTTTGTTTAGTTCAATTTGGTTGATTTGTTCAATTCGTATTTGGAATTTGTATTTGGAATTCGTATTCGGAATTCGTATTCGGATTTTGGAATTTTCTTTGAATGTATAGATTTTTTGGATTCGCAAATGTTCAAATCGATAAATTTTCGAATAGGTTGTAACGAAAATGGCATATTGTTTTCGATTTGAATGCAGCAAAGTGAACAAAAAAAAAATCTTCATCACATGATTACAATGACTCTTTAAATCACATTTGGCTTAACAAAAACAGCATTATTTTAAAATGGTACTCTAATAACACACATCATTTTTGATTTTAGCATTATGTGTAGTTAGAATTCGACTGGAGTTCAATTTAAAATTAGATTTGAATTTCAGGCAAAATTTTCGAAATTCGGATGAATTTCATTACGTTATTTGAAGCATTCAATAAAATTTGTTTATATTGTAATTCGGGTATTCAGATATATCCGAATCTCTGAATCACAAAAATTTTGTCCGAATAATAATTCGGAAAGAAACAAACTGCACATGTCTACAGTTGACCAACTTTCCTTTCTTATCCAATGTGATGCAGAACATTGGCTTTGCAGATAGCAACTTTTTCCATAATGATGTGCAGACCCCAGCCCCAGGTTAACAGACAGATGTTGCACTTTTTCAACATAAACAAGTCCTTTTATCAATAGAGCTTTGGTGCTTCTATCTTTTCCCAATGGCATCATAATATCTTTCAGATCTATGCAATCTATTTTTTTTTCATAAGATTTTCAGGCATGTAAGGATACTGTAACTCAAATTTGTTAGCCACATTCCTGTTGACTAGCCACTGCAGAATAGTTTGGTCAGCTTTGTGGTGTTCCACACACCCAGGGAGGACATAGAAGTTGGGAGACGTTTTAACAAAAGACAATGCAGCCATTTTCTGAACTTTAACACTGACTGCAGCCTGTGGTGGTGACTTGCTGGGGTGATCACTAGACAATTCTTCCATCTTAACCCTCAGTTGGCTCCTCTCTAATTTGGAGACAACTGGAGCTCATATAGGCAGGGATGATGGTGGTTTTACAGATTCAGCAACATACATTGGGACAGTACTAGCAGGTACCTCTCCATCTCCTGATCCTCGCTTCTCCTTGTCTCCCCAACTCAAAATCTGATTACCTTAAAGTTCAGAACAGGCCTAGGGCAAGATTCACTATACTAGCAGCTGGGTTAACAATAGATTTATCACCAGATTCATCAATAAATGTTTTTCAAGGTGTAGGGCTGTCTTTCTTTTAGCTTCTCCCTCATGCACTGTAGCAGGCCTTGACCACAGCCGCAAGAAAACCTAAGCATATCCTAGCAAGCCATTTTCCAATTTACTGGTTATTATGGGTTATCACAGTACAAATCTAAGCAGGTTCCACATTGGTTGCCAAAATTGTAGCACACTTCTTATAGAGGTAATTGAGAATGACCTCATAAGTGGAGTTGCAGGCTAACAATTCAACCTCTGGTTGGAATCTTTAGCTTATGGTGGGGTAAAAAAAAGTTGGGCCAATCACTTTTCCACAAATTTATTACTAAATATATTTCTGGGAAAGAAGGTTAGGATAACAGGATACCCCAACAAAAATTAGGATAGCTTATGTTTTCCAGTAGTAGTTTGTAATTTTTTTGGCCCTTTTAGAGCAGCCAAGTAAATTCCATGAGTTCAATTTTAAACTGTTCCACGAGTTTTCTGAAAAATGAAAAAGACTAGCCCTTTTAAGGGATACTGCTTGAGGACTCCTCCATCCTGTTCCCTAGCTCTTGCAATGAGTGTCCTGTGTTCTATTTGAGTGTTATTCTAGTGTTGTAGGGCAAACAGGCAAAGGGGTGTCAAAAATTTGCATGGGGGAAGGGGTTGGGCACTGTCCTGGGGGACATGTTTAAATGCAAAGGTTTTTATCAATTTCATTCAGTCAGGAGCAGTGATTGTTTTAAATGATTTAATTGAAACATTAAAAATGCCCAATTCCTATAAATACCATACCCGGAAGGTGCCCCCAATCCTGCCTGTGAAATGGCACATATCTGTAATGTAATGAAAGTGCAGCACTGACATTTACAATGGAAAAGAGTGTTTAAAAAAGTCTGCAAACAGCACACAGACCATTCCAAGTATCTGCTACATATTTTAGAAGACCTTGGGGGGGGGGGGGCATGTGTGCTGTTTTTCTTTCTTTTTGAAAAAAGAAGCTGATGGATGTAATTTGCTGGCAGTTTAAAGGAGTTGTAAAGGCAAAAGGTTTTTTATCTTAATGCATTCTATGCATTAAGATAAAAAACCTTTTGTGTGTAGCAGCCACCCCAGCACCCCCTAATAACTTACCTGAGCCCCATCTCTGTCCAACGAAGTAAATGTGTAAATGTCACTTTTTCTGTAGCACAATCTACAGCAAGAATAAAAAAAAATACGTAGAGTCCCCACCCCCCAAATCGCATACCAGACTTTTAAGTCTGGGGTGGATTTCAAGGTGGTACCTCATATATGAAAGAAAATAAATGCATGAGGTCCCCCAGGAAATCCATACCAGACCCTTTGAGTCTGGTGTGGGTTTAATGGGGTTCTTAAAAAGTTGTGTGAGGTGCCCCTACAAAAATGAATACCAGACCCTTAATCTGAACATGCAGCCCAGCTGGCAAGGAAAGGGAATTGGGGTCAGCGTGCAACCCCCCCCTCCTGAACCATACCAGGCCACATGCCCTCATGTTGACATGTTTTATTGATTAAAGTTGTAAATTTTAGTGGCAGGTCAGATTTAGGCTGGGTTCACACTATTGCGAATTGGATGAGGGTTCCCCACATCCAATTCGCAATAGAAGGAGATTTTGACCGGCTCTCTATGGAGCCGATTCACATATCTCCGATGCGGCTCCGGTGCAAATTTGCACAAGAGCCCTGTGCGTCTTTTGGTCCATTTCTGGTCGTAATTCAGCAAAAAATTGGGGTTGAAATCAGACCTGAAACAGTGAACAAGGACGCATTGGACCCCTGCTGTGAGCCGCATGCAAAGATAGTGTGAACCCAGCCTCAAGTGTTACGTTTTCAGCACTATAGAAGGAGATAAAAGGGAGGGGTTCTCTTTTACTCTTTCTACTTTTTAATTAAAAATCCTTTTTTTTGTCCAAATTTTTGGGCAGAAACTCCACTGTCAGAAAATTGTTTACATATTTATAAAAAAATGAAAAAAAAAATGTTTTTTTTAATTAAAAAGTTGAATTTTTTTTTGACAGTAAAAGGGAACAAGTGGGAAAATCTAGTGAGAATTGGGAAACAACAAAAACAATAACAAGTACTGTATTGTATCAGTAAAAACCCAAATTATGCAAAGGTGGATTTGCACTTTGCTGAGATAATACGATCAAAAGAGGAAAGAAAAGACCATGGCTGCTTATGAGGAGTATATAATGGAGAAGCTACATTCAGATGTCAGAAGCTGGCCTTAGAACTGACATTGTTATTTAAAGAAAGACAATAATGGCATTGAACCAATGATCTTTTCAATTTTTTTTAATTTACATATTTTGAAACTGATCTTCAGGATTTTTACATGTTTTATAAAATGTGTATTTAAATCCTAATGGACTTCATCTGTTTGCTCCCTTTTGATCTCTTAAATATACTCTATAATTAAAAGCATTTTGTTTTATCCAGGTGCAAAAAATTGAAAGTTGAGCCTGCCAGAAATCCAATGAGCTTGTCATTTATGTGTAAATCTCAGGCAGTGTTATGAGCCCTTCCCAGTTTAGCTTAGTGAACTACAGAACACCTTCTCCCTTTGATAAATACATACCTATTTTTCAGAAATAAAAAAAATATAATTGGCAGGTGCGTATGTATTTACCCCCTTTGTTATGAAACCCACAAAAAGCTCTGGTGCAACCAATTACTTTCAGAAGTCACATAATTAGTGAAATGATGTCCACCTGTGTGCAATCTAAGTGTCACATGATTTTTCATTACATACTAACATCTTTTTGGAAGGCCCCAGAGGCTGCAACACCTAAGCAAGAGGCACCACTATTCAAACACTGCCATGAAGACCAAGGAACTCTCCAAACAAGTAAGGGACAATGTTGTTGAGAAGTACAAGTCAGGGTTAGGTTATAAAAAAAATCCAAATCTTTGATGATCCCTAGGAGCACCATCAAATCTATCATAACCAAATGGAAAGAACATGGCACAACAGCAAACCTGCCAAGAGATGGCCGCACACCAAAACTCACAGACCGGGCAAGGAAGGCATTAATCAGAGAGGCAGCACAGAGACCTAAGGTAACCCTGGAGGAGCTGCAGAGTTCCACAGCAGAGACTGGAGTATCTGTACATAGGACGACAATAAGCCGTACGCTCCAAAGAGTTGGGCTTTAGGGCAGAGTGGCCAGAAGAAAGCCATTACTTTCAGCAAAAAACAAAATGGCACATTTTGAGTTTGCAAAAAGGCATATGGGAGACTCCCAAAATGTATGGAGGAAGGTGCTCTGGTCTGATGAGACTAAAATTTAACTTTATGGCCATCAAAGAAAACGCTATGTCTGCCGCAAACACAACACATCACATCTCCCAAAAAACACCATCCCCACAGTGAAACATGGTGGTGGCAGCTTCATGCTGTGGGAATTTTTTAATCTAATGAATTGAGTCTTCCACTGTTGTCTAAATACTAACGCTAGCACCGCTATAGTCCCGTTTACTTCTTTTTCTACATTTTGTCACAAATTTGGGATGAGGTGCGTTATATTGGGTGTCTACCCTTAGTCAGACCACAAAACCATTTATCTGTCTAACAGTGTTTTAATACACACTTTTCAGTGGTCTGCCTTTGGTGACACAGAAACCAAATTACTCTAGTATTATAATTGGTTTCATTAATAATTTACACACAGTGGTATACTCTAGTGAAAAGAGTATACCACTCCCCCCTTTTTTTTTTTTCTCAAGATGGCTTCCTTTTGTGGAGAGGCATGGGAGGGTTTCATGACTAGGATACAACAGTCTCAAAACACCTCGGCAATCTCTGATCAAGATTTAGACCAGGCATTCCTGAGATTACAGAGACTCCTAGAAAAGAAGGTCCGTATATTCTGGCACAAAAAGTTTTTTGAGAAATATATAGAGAATCAAGTCGTCCCCTGGGGACTACGCATCCAAATATTTCCTAATTTACGCAAAATCGATGACACCCTAAAGAAAATTTGGGAGGGCAATTTACAAAATTGCTCTTTCCAAATGATGGTCACATTATGTGACCAATATGACACCGAACTGGCCACTCTGGATGACCATATAACAAAATGGTTTGATGAGTACTCCTTTATTCTGGCAACTGCCAGATTCAAGTCTAGAGAGAAAGATTTAAAAGTACATATAGAAGGATACACAAAAGAAATCATAAATGGCAAGGAAGGCAAGTTCCTAAGAGATATTAATGCCCATAATAATGGATTTGCTTACAAATGGACACAGAACACCCATAATAGACCCTTTAATAGACACACTAATAATAAAAATACAAAAACAGATGATCCAACAACAAATTTATCCTCTGCATCCTCTCTCTCTTCGAGTTAATCTACGATATACCGCGATCTGTCGGACGATAGACTTCCTAAAAAACGGAAAGGGAATTCAGATGCGGCTTCCACGGAATCCCTAAAACATCAACTTGGCACAGCACCTTCGCACCGCTCTCTACCTGGGCGTCCTGCCCTCTCACATTCCCGCTCACTTTCTACCTTTCATCCTTCCCCCAAAACCACACGTGGTCTTCAAGCCATGGTTACACAATCCATTGCAACGGCAGCACCTCTCACTCCTTCATTAGCATCTTATGCACATTCCGGCGCTATCCCCAAGGGAAGCCATTCGGAAACTATGCCACAGTCCACACCAAATATTCTAAAGGCTAATAATCAGGAAACCACTACCCCTCTTTTAGCTATTGCATCGCTACCAGACACTAAACTAGCCCCCATTTTTTTAGGGAAAGACAAGGATCCAATCCCAACTCCCAATACATAATGCCAAAACATACTGAGATGGAGATTATTAACCTTTCCTCTCATGAGCTTAAGGCGGAAGAAATCTCAATCCTTAAATTAGGTCTTTCTTTCTGTCCCAACTCCCATACAGATAAATTTCATGTTATTAAGGACATACACCTTTTTGCTCGAAGACTGCTTTACAAGGTTATTTTTGATAAACCATCAGGTGGCCAGACTTATGAATCTGGTCAACCCGTTTCTCTTTCAAGACTAAATGAGCAACGGGCCCTTGAGGACTTGATGGATCTGTGGGAGGAGGCACACACCGACGATGATGTCCCCGGCTTTCAATCTGTGCCGGGGATATCTGCGGTCGGTGTGTCCTTTACCCCACCCTCCTCATTTAAGCCTAAATCACGAACCTTCCCACTACTTCATACAAACCCCAATATCTGGGCATTCGTCCAACAAACAACTAAGGAAATTGAAAAAATCAATTTTGACCATTATGGAAGGAAGAACCTTACGAAAAAACAGCAAGAAGCATTTAAATCCCTTCAAGGCAACAGCAGTATAGTCATAAAGCCAGCAGATAAGGGTGGGAACCTTGTTATCATGGATACCTTGCAATATGAAAAAATGTGCAAGAATATCTTGTCTAATGAAACTTGTTATCGAAAGATCTCACAAACAGTAATTAAGAATTATGTAAAGCAATACCGTGGTATTATCTTTAAAGCCTATCAACAGGGTACTATTGATCTTGAGACTTGGAAATTTTTGAATGTGAAGGATCCCAAGGTACCAACCTTTTATTCTTTGCCTAAGGTTCATAAAAGCCTTACTCAACCCCCTGGTCGTCCAATTATATCGGGCTGTTTAAGTCTTACCGAAAACGCTAGCGCACTAATTGACGACTACCTGCAACCTCATGTTGTAGCCCTGTCATCCTATGTCAAGGATACAATAGATTTGTTAAAAATTATCGAGGGAATTATACTTCCGGTTGGAACATGGCTTGTAGCCTTGGACATCGAGGGTTTGTACAATGCCATCCCCCACAATCAAGGGATTGCGGTTGTGCAGAGCCATCTTTTAGAAAGAGGACCAAATTCAGCCATTTATAATTCCTTTGTTCTCGAGCTTTTGAGATTTATACTCACGCATAATGTTTTCATGTTCGGACTCTCCCACTTCCTCCAGGTGCAGGGGGTCGCGATGGGGACTAAGTGTGCCCCATCGTATGCCAACCTGTACCTGGGGGGTGGGAGAGGGAGCTTTTCTCCATTGAGGATCCGTCGGTGTGCCTGGGCAGGATAATATCCTGGTACAGGTACATCGACGATGTCCTCTTTTTCTGGTCAGGTGACAGGGATGAGCTTGATCTCTTTATGAAGGGGATCTCCTCAAACCGATTTAATTTAAAATTTACTATGTCCTGCAGTCAGACAGAGCTTAGTTTCCTTGATCTAATGTTGCATCTGGACAGGGATGGCGTTTTACACTCATCCCTCTACAGAAAGCCCTCTGCCGGGAATACTGTCTTACATGCGACAAGCTTCCATCCTGCATCGCTTGTAACCAGTATTCCCTATAGTCAATACCTTCGCATCAAACGTAACTGCAGCCGGGATGCAGATTTCAAAAAAGCTGCGGAAGAGCTATATGCTCGTTTAAAAGATAGGGGTTACAGTCATTCGGTTTTGAAGAGAGCTTATAAGAGAGTATGTGAACAAGATCGCAGCTCTCTTATTTTTGGCCAAAAACTTACCACTCAAACCGACCAAATAAGAATTATTACAAGATACTCTACTGAACACCTCAAAATCCGCAAGATTGTGGAAAATTTCTGGCCTCTGCTGTCTGCTGATCCAATAGTTAACAAATATATTGGTAGTAAACCACAAATAACTTACCAACGGGCACCCTCTCTGAAAGATGGTCTGGTTCATAGCCACTTTGAAACCCTCTCTGATATAAAATGCCTAAACCCAGGAACGTTTGCTTGTGGGCACTGTGACATGTGCCCATTTATACTCAACAGTTCAACCTGCACACTTCCCAATGGTCAAATTCACCGTGCTAAACATCGAATTACATGCCAAACTCTGGGCATTGTATATATGGCTATTTGCCAATGCGGTGGATTCTATATAGGAAAAACCAAGCGCCCCTTTTATAAGCGAATTCGTGACCATATTAAACCTATCTTTAAGAGAAAAGTGGAAACAGCAGTTAGTCACCATGTTGGTACTTTTCATAACTTTAATGCAAGAAATATACGTTTCATGGCTTTGGAACATATTCCGTCTCATGTCAGAGGAGGAAGCGTTGATAAAACTTTGCTACAATTAGAGGCTCGCTGGATTTACAATCTAGAGGCAACTGTTTTCCCTGGCTTTAACGAAAATCTTAGCTTTAGACCCTTCCTATGATTGGCCGATCTGCATTGACTTGCAATGATCTAGGTTGTCCACATCCCCCCTCTTCCCTGCTCTAGGAGTCCTCTGTTTCCTTCCTTTTTTACCCCCTTCCCCCTTCCTTCTTAATGTTTATTTGTAAATCAATTTAGTTAAATAAAATTAAACTGCTGTTACTGTTCGATATTAAATTTATTTTCTAATAATTATCATTCATTTAGTCATGTTCTATATAAGTATGTTTTTTCCTAAATTGTCCTTTATGTCGAAGATTTATGTTTAAATTTAAACATGTGCAATGTACATTATGTGAACTATGTTGTTTTCCAAGATCGTTCTGTAACTTCTCCCTGGAAGTTGGCGGGTACGGCTTTTTTTGGTTGGTTAACTGTACCCGCCATCATTGACAAAAGAGCGACTTCATCCTTGGTCTCTGAGGGTCTGCAATGAGAACATGCACAGGGTGCCTGATTGTGATGGAATCTCTGGGCTCCTTACAGCCCTCATACGGACACCCAGGGCATATCCGGCAATCGCTGGGTCTGCCCAACTTACACGTTCTGTTGCAGCTTCTGCTTTCCCATTATCCCCGAATTTGGTTTTACTATTCTCACCAAGCTTTACCATACTATGATACATTACAACATGATCCCGCTCCGCCTCATTGGAAACTCTGTTTCTAATGACGTTGGTGCGTGAGACCAAGTCCCCTCCCCTGGGCGCTAGGCATTCTGGGTCTTGTAGTTTTGGCACAGCTTCGGGACCTTGGGCGCATGCGCACTAACGTTGTCACGTCCGCACTCCGCCGGTGATGTCAGACGCCGGCCGAGTTGGTGATCGCTCAAAAGCCGGCATTATCAGACTGCACACCAACCAGAGCGGTTCGGTGAGGCAGCCTGACATTTATCCACAACTCTGTTTCAAGGTAACCATCTGCTGCTTATCTGAGAATCTGACACACTGTCTCCTGTACATTACTAGTCCCTTTATTTTTTGGGCTTTGTTAAACTGTTATGATTGTTACTTCATTAGATGTCCTTTTGTCATACTTTCAGACGAAAAGCATTGTTATGCTGTATGTTTAATAATACACAAGACAATGTATTACTTCATCCAACACTAACAGCTTGGTTTGGGCCATTGGCTCTTCAATCTGTTTTTGTCTAACATGCTGAGTGATCATTCCCTTATTATTCTATCTATACATAATTTAAATAATATGAAAAAAATATGAAAAAAATATAAAAACCGCACAATGCTAATTCCATATTTATGACAATACCTAATGATGGATTATTTTTATTATACACTTACTGTTTCTACTCAAGACGTCCCTTTGTGGATAACTGACTAATATACAACATATTTGACTTTTAGAATAATTTCATCTTCTGGAACTTTCTCTTCACTGGACTAAAGTTCTCTGAAGGTTCATGTCCTATGAATGCATCTTAATCGGATATTTTGTATCCAGTGGATAATCAGGCATCATCTCATCCGCTCTATTTTCTTCTTTTTTTCTCTCAATTTTGATTTTAATGTGAGTATAACCTGAATATTTAACCTAATAGTGACTTAATCTGCCCCATAAATGATCGGGCTAACTGGACCATTAACCCCAATTAGATCAAAATTTATTGACCACTATAATATATAACTTTTACATTATTACCTCTATATTGCTTTCACATATTAATTATATTCATTTAAATTAATAAACTCTAATGGGGTTCTTTCTCTAATTTGATTCAATTCATCTATTTATATATATTCTTTTGATCTATTTTGGCTAGGTCTCTTAAGCGGTCACTGTGAGGGTTTGTATGCTCGGAGCTCCGTCTACGTCTTACACCGAGGAGGAGATTCCTCTCCTTCCTCTATTAGCGTGCAGAGGTTTCTCTTGTCTCCACCCCCATTTATTTCATCTAGGGCTTTAATGGTGGTAAGTCGTTATTCTTTTTGCCAACTGTGGACCTGTTTACAGATCGATCTTCTAAATTCTATTTAAACCAATTTACAATATGCTAATATGAATCCTTTTATTGTCTATTTTAACAGCTATGTTCGATGTACTCTCACATTTGAGACATACTTCCCCTGACGAAGCCCCGATGGGCGAAACATGTTGGGACCACGTATGATCTCTTTGGTTTAACATCTAATTAACCACCATATCAGCTATGCCCTATTTTTGAAATTTTGTGAAAACGCTTATATATATACATATGTAATTTTATTAAATATTTTGTACTACCTGTTCAATAAATGGATAAATCCCCTTTTTTTAATCTAATGAATTGAGTCTTCCACTGTTGTCTAAATACTAACGCTAGCACCGCTATAGTCCCGTTTACTTATTTTTCTACATTTTGTCACAAATTTGGGATGAGGTGCGTTATATTGGGTGTCTACCCTTAGTCAGACCACAAAACCATTTATCATGCTGTGGGGATATTTTTCAGCAGTCGGGACTGGGAAACTGGTCAGAGTTGAGGGAAAGATGGATGGTGCTAAATACAGGGATATTCTTGAGCAAAACCTGTACCACTCTGTGTGTTATTTGAGGCCAGGATGGAGGTTCACCTTCAAGCAGGACAATGACCCCAAACACACTACTAAAGCAACACTTGAGTGGTTTAAGGGGAAACATGTAAATGTGTTGGAATGGCCTAGTCAAAGCCCAGACTTTAATCCAATAGAAAATCTGTGGTCAGACTTAAAGATTGCTGTTCACAAGCGCAAACCCTCCAACTTGAAGGAGCAGTTTTGCAAGGAGGAATGGGCAAAAATCTCAGTGGTAAGATGTGGCAAGCTCATAGAGACTTATCCAAAGCAACTTGGAGCTGTGATAGCCGCAAAAGGTGGCTCTACAAAGTATTGACTTTAGGGGGGTGAATAGTTAAGCACTTTTTCTGTTATTTTGTCCTATTTGTTGTTTGCTTCACAATAACAAAAAAAAAACATCTTCAAAGTTGTGGGCATGTTCTGTAAATTAAATGATGCAAATCCTTCATAATGATCGTGGTAGTCAATATCTAGCTGATCGTACACCGATGTACAATGCATACAGTGCAATCAGAACTTTCTGTGTGCATTGAACATCCAAAAAATGCTGCTCTTGCCATCTGTTCTGATAAGGTACACTACTGGATGCTCACATCAGGGTTTTGTTTAAAAGAATTAAATGCAGAATACAAACTAATATGTTATCCTGCTAAGCAATAAAATGCATACAATCCAAGTCTGTTACGCAGCTACTGCTTGAACTTCTGTACACAAAGATCAGTGCAGAGGTTGTTTTTTTTTTTTTTATCTGTCTTTTAAATATAGCCAGGCATACTTGATGTAGCTTCATACTCACAGGGTACGTACATTAAAAAATGCTGACAGTGGTTAGATAGACAAAAACCATTACAGAAACTTACAACTTTATTTTAGGCACACCAATGGATATCCAGCATACATTCATACATTTTAGCATACATTTCATAGCAAACCACACTTATTAGGAAATCCTGTATGTATTTGCTGCAGCCTATTCAAACTCATTCATGCATATGGTGGGCACATAATAAATTCTGTGGGGATACAATTTGCTTACTCATGCACAATCGATGCAATAGCGTACACAAGTATCATGTAAATTAGGTCCATAATTTCTATCAGAGGACGTATGTATAGTTTCCACTAAATGTTATAATCTTATCAAAATGTGTTACTGTTTAAAAATACAGGTCCTTCTCAAAAAATTAGCATATTGTGATAAAGTTCATTATTTTCTGTAATGTACTGATAAACATTAGACTTTCATATATTTTAGATTAATTACACACAACTGAAGTAGTTCAAGCCTTTTCTTGTTTTAATATTGATGATTTTGGCATACAGCTCATGAAAACCCAAAAATCCTATCTCAAAAAATTAGCATATTTCATCCGACCAATAAAAGAAAAGTGTTTTTAATACAAAAAAAGTCAACCTTCAAATAATTATGTTCAGTTATGCACTCAATACTTGGTCGGGAATCCTTTTGCAGAAATGACTGCTTCAATGCGGCGTGGCATGGAGGCAACCAGCCTGTGGCACTGCTGAGGTGTTATGGAGGCCCAGGATGCTTCGATAGCGGCCTTAAGCTCATCCAGAGTGTTGGGTCTTGCGTCTCTCAACTTTCTCTTCCCAATATCCCACAGATTCTCTATGGGGTTCAGGTCAGGAGAGTTGGCAGGCCAATTGAGCACAGTAATACCATGGTCAGTAAACCATTTACCAGTGGTTTTGGCACTGTGAGCAGGTGCCAGGTCGTGCTGAAAAATGAAATCTTCATCTCCATAAAGCTTTTCAGCAGATGGAAGCATGAAGTGCTCCAAAATCTCCTGATAGCTAGCTGCATTGACCCTGCCCTTGATAAAACACAGTGGACCAACACCAGCAGCTGACATGGCACCCCAGACCATCACTGACTGTGGGTACTTGACACTGGACTTCAGGCATTTTGGCATTTCCCTCTCCCCAGTCTTCCTCCAGACTCTGGCACCTTGATTTCTGAATGTACTTTGGACCACTGAGCAACAGTCCAGTGCTGCTTCTCTGTAGCCCAGGTCAGGCGCTTCTGCCGCTGTTTCTGGTTCAAAAGTGGCTTGACCTGGGGAATGCGGCACCTGTAGCCCATTTCCTGCACACGCCTGTTCACAGTGGCTCTGGATGTTTCTACTCCAGACTCAGTCCACTGCTTCCGCAGGTCCTCCAAGGTCTGGAATCGGTCCTTCTCCACAATCTTCTTGAGGGTCCGGTCACCTCTTCTCATTGTGCAGCGTTTTCTGCCACACTTTTTCCTTCCCACAGACTTCCCACTGAGGTGCCTTGATACAGCACTCTGGGAACAGCCTATTCGTTCAGAAATTTCTTTCTGTGTCTTACCCTCTTGCTTGAGGGTGTCAATGATGGCCTTCTGGACAGCAGTCAGGTCGGCAGTCTTACCCATGATTGCGGTTTTGAGTAATGAACCAGGCTGGGAGTTTTTAAAAGCCTCAGGAATCTTTTGCAGGTGTTTAGAGTTAATTAGTTGATTCAGATGATTAGGTTAATAGCTCGTTTAGAGAACCTTTTCATGATATGCTAATTTTTTGAGATAGGAATTTTGGGTTGTCATGAGCTGTATGCCAAAATCATCAATATTAAAACAAGAAAAGGCTTGAACTACTTCAAGTTGTGTTTAACGAATCTAAAATATATGAAAGTCTAATGTTTATCAGTACATTACAGAAAATAATGAACTTTATCACAATATGCTAATTTTTTGAGAAGGACCTGTATGTTTGTTTGTATAGTTTGTAATTTTATATATCTTACATGGTGTCAGCCATATTTACTAATTATGTAGGTAAGCTTACTTTCTGCTGATCCTCTTCCTGATTTGGTTTGCTTGCTTGAAAACCATATACTCTGCATTCTCCAATAATGCTAATCACCCACAATCAACAACGCAGTCCCTGTCACCTTTTCCTAGAGTTTAAGTGACAGAGTGGAGTACAGAGCAGCATTTATACTCACAGCAACAAGGGACTTTATTTACTTCAAATATGTTGTTTGTTAACCACCTCAGCTCCGGAAGGTTTTACCCACTTCCCGACCAGGCCATTTTTTGCGATACGGCACTGCGTTACTTTAACTGACAATTGCGTGGTTGTGTGATGCTGTAACCCAAAAAATAATGGTGGCATTTTTTCCCACAATTAGAGCTTTCTTTTGGTGGTATTTTATCACCTCTGCGGTTTTTATTTTTTGCGATATAAACAAAAAAAAGACGGACAATTTTGGATAAAAAACAATATTTTTTACTTTCTGCTATAAAACATTCCCAATTAAAAATGTAAAAAAATCTAATTTCTTCATCAGTTTATGCCAATATGTAATCTGCTACATATGTTTGGTAAAAAATCCTAATAAGCATATATTGATTGGTGTGCGCAACAGTTAAAGCGTCTACAAACTATGGGATAGATTTAGGGACTTTTTTAAATTGTTTTTACTAGTAATAGTGGCGATCAGCAATTTTTAGCGGGACTGCGACATTGCGGAGGACAAATTGGACACTAAGTGACACTTTTTGGGGACCAGTGACAGAAATACAGTGATCAGTGCTAAAAAAATGCACTGTCACAGTATTAATGACACTGGCAGGGAAGAGGTTAACACTAGGGGTGATCAAAGGGTTAAGTGTGTCCCTGTGTGGGTGACGGATACACTGGAGGAGAAGAGAGATTGTGTTTCAGCTTAGCTGAAACACATGATCTCTCTTTTGTTCCCTGACAGATCAGAGGTCTACCTTGTTTACATAGGCACATCGCTGCTCCGTTTCCCCTCTGAATGATCGGCATAGTAGCCGCTAGACTCGCTGAATGGCTCCCACTGTGTTTAATCACTGCGGGAGTGGCGCTCCGGAGGCACGCGTGTGTCCCCTACACCACATGCACAAAAACACGTACAGGTACGTGATTTTGTGCAGTCGTGCCACCCTGCCGCAATATATATGCGGTGGGTGGTCCAGAAGCAGTTAAAGAGGTTGTAAAACCTCACATATACCCAGTGAAGTGAATAGCCTCAGATGATACACAGAGATTAAACAAATCCTCCTACATAAGTTTTACATGTATATCTGCTGTCTTCCCCTTTCTATACTCTTTGGAATGTGTAGATCATGCTGAAAAATTTCAGCAGCACATAGGGGTGGATGCGGAGACTGGACATACACTGTATGAGAGCTGATTGAAGGAAAGGGACCCTTCCCCTCCACATAGGCAGAGGAATGAAGAAATACGCAGAGCTGTAGTCTGAATAGACAATCTCCCAGCTTATCTACCTCCCCGACACAAATTTTTAGCTACCATGACTTAGGGCTCAATCTAGTGCCACCAGTGTGGGGTGCATGACACAGCTCCTCTCAGGGCAGAGGGAATAAGGGAAGGAAAATAAAAGTAGGGGGTGTAAATGATGTATGCTATGTGATCAACATATCTGTAGGATATGGCTGTGTAATCTGTACCTAAAAAGTCCCATTTGTTGTCCATTATAGTTTAAATTTGGTGAGGGATGTTGCTACTTCCCCATGAGGACACTATTACCTCCCAATGGCTTTTATTGATTATAGTCATGTATGATCATTAATTATGTGCAAACTAAGAATGGTCTTCAATCTTAGCATCTTGTAAAAAAATTAAACCCATTTATAATAATGAGACATGATGGGTGAATTAAGTCTCTGTAGGTATAGTAAGTAATTTTATAATATACTGTACTTATTTATTGCATCAACAACTGATGGCTAGATAAGTAGGCTGGGTTGTTTTTCCAATTTTGAAAGTATAAACTAGCATGCTAAAATATATATTTTTTTCTCGTTAAACTAGGATATCTATGTATCCTTAATAGGAAAAAGCATCACTTTAGTATTGCTTTGATTTATTTAACTTGCATGTGCACTAAAACTCTTTCAACACATAACCTAGGGGGCTGTGCACACATCAAAAATGCTTAGATATGTAGTTTTGAAAAACAGTTCATTAAAATATGGTAACTACCTATGTGAAATTTTTATGATATCCCATCACATAAATACTGCCAGAAATACACTTGCGTTAAGAATAACACTTCATATACTTCAATGCATTGCCCAACAAAGTTGCGTCTGAGCTAGCAAGAACTCTCCTGTAACTACTAGATTTTGCTTGGCAAGTCAGACAGTAAATATCTATGAATGAGGCTTTTTAAATGTAGAAACTAAACACCTATATTGTCAGTTAATAAGATCCTTGATGACTTTAATATATTTTATGGGAACAATATGAAATTAAACATCAAGGAGTTTGCACCGTATAGATCTTAATTCTTCGAAAATGATGTAAGTTTAAAAGAGGTTAAATCAGGTTTTATTTGAGCTGCACTCAAGCGTGGTTCCTCTTTACAAAGAAAACATCTTAGATTCGAAACCTTTTTGCTATCTGTTTTAAGTTTGTTTTCTTTTGTCACTTACAAAGGGAAGATTTTCTGTTGTAAACCCTAAATAATGAAAACCTATGACTTCTCAAGCGGTGACCTCAAAGTTCTTGTTTCCTAGGTTCTCCCTTTAACACCTATATTACCCCACGTCTTAGCCTACTTAGCACTAAACCAATTGATGCCTGCTCAGTGGCTGAAAGCAAGGAAATATTCATTAATGGTACTTCATTAAAGGATGGCAGTAGGAAAGCCTAAATGGTTCTCCAGAAACTAAAATCCAGAGCAAGCTGTCTA
This sequence comes from Rana muscosa, assembly GCA_029206835.1. Classification (NCBI taxonomy): domain Eukaryota; kingdom Metazoa; phylum Chordata; class Amphibia; order Anura; family Ranidae; genus Rana; species Rana muscosa. The sequence continues at coordinate 174,209,194 of CM055121.1, read as the reverse complement.
TTAGAATGGTAACAAAGACAGTTTAGGAAACTGGACTCCAGCTCAACTGCAGCGGATTAGGAAGGCTGATGGGATTAGTGTTTAATGACTTGGGGCAAGAGACAAAGGAAAATTCTACAAAGAAGCTTAGATATGGAAGAATTAACACTCTCTATTCCAACCATGACTCTGATGACTTGCAGCATTCTTTTCTCTCTCTAAGAGAGAAAAGCTCACAGAGGAAAAACAGCTTTCATACTCTGTCACTCTTATTTACAATTGTATATAAAATGGCATCACATTAAAATCAAAGTTCAAACGAACACAAAGGAATTTTACTTTATAATTCTAGGTCAATATAACATTTTACAAATAAAAGGTAATATTCCTGTATTATAAAAAAACAAAAACAATGATAGTAGTAGTGTAAATTAGCAATGCAAAGAAAATCTGTTTTTATTGTATGTGCTGTTTATTTATTATTACTATTATTAATAATTTTTATTATTATATCTGATATTAAATAAGGCAATAAAAGTGAATTAAAAAGAATAACGTAATGAGAAAATAATATAATAATATATAATTAAAAAAACAGATATATTTATGTGTGCATTTATTGATATAACTATTGCTGTTTAGTACAAAATGTCATTAAATCTAGTAACTAAAATGCCACATAAGATTTAACATGTCATTGTCATTTCAAAAGTTGTTTTCAATATTTTTAAATCTACAGCTTACATTATAATACCTGATCATGCAGTGAAAGTCCTTGTTTAGGCACCTACTGTTATCGGATAATAACTTTATTCTAACTGTGCTCCTGTGCATTGTCACAATGTCACATGTGCCACTGGTTGAGATTACAAGCAGCCACACTGACAAAACTTGTGTTGGCAAGGTCCACCTTCATCACCATCAGAAAGCCCGTCCAGAGTAATGATGTGCAGCTGACGATCAAGTGAGTGCATGATAGGAAGTGGCTAAATGGGGCTGCATAAAATCACCAACAAATGAGATGTAAAAAAAAAAAGTGAGAAAGAAGTATAGAAATAATATTTAATGGGTGAAAGCATTTTTTTTTATGATATTATATTTTAGCAAACTAATTTTCATTCAGTTAGGATTAAGATTGACTTTAAAGCCCAATTCCTAAAAAAAAAAAAAAAAAAAAAAAATTATCCCTTGGAGTGCAGATGCAGCTCCATATTAATATTAACCGTTTAACCATAGTTAATTACGTGCTTGGATCTAGGGGATATGAAAAAAAAGGTCTACTTACCCAATCCTCTGCTTCTCCATGCTGCTAAAACAATCCCAACAGAATCTTCCCCTCTACACTCCACTGTTCTAAGATCCTGACATCATCAAGACCAAGGTAGGACCTTAGCCCTGCACTAGTTCTTCGCCTTTCCCCTAGACAACAGTTAACCCTTGTTGTGTGGGCACAGCCCCAATGCAAGGGATTATGTTTAAATTTCCAGGAGTTGGGCTTTAATGTTAAACTGCTATAAAATTAGATGTATTTAATTACTGCTTTAAGCACAAATGTTTATCAGCCTAACGTATTCTACTTCAGTCATTTAACAATCCAACCATGTATATAGAGAAAACCTTCACTCCACTATCAATCTGCAATTAACATATTTTACTTGTATCTCTTTTGCCATCTTAATTTATGTAACTTTAAAAAAAAAAAAATTGGGGCAGTCAGGCAACCTTGGTCTGGAACTGAAACGATCACTAACAATTTTCAAAGAAAGTTAGGGCACTGCAGGATCTTCCTGTATTCCTCATAACTTTCAAACAGTGCTGCTGCTATAAACTGTGCTGGATGAGTTTCCCTCCTAACATTATTTATTAAGACCTTTAAAGCAGGAGTAAGCTCCCATCTCTGACTTTTACCTATAGGTAAGCCTATAATAAGGCTTACCTATACGTACTGTAAATATCTCCTAAACGTGCACTGTTTAGAAGATTTTTACTGTACATGCAGCCAATGACGCCACCGGTGCATGCACTCTGAAGGAACGGCTACTCGGGCTGCCAAAGTCCTGTGCCGTAAGCGGCGGCACCTGCGCGCATTCGCGGGAGTGATGTCATCGCGGCTTCGGCCACTTACACAGTCGGAGTCCGTGAACCCAAAAGGAAGACCGGGGGAAGATAAAAACGCCCTCTTAGAAGTGACAGCACGGCACTGGAGGGCTTTGTTTTCAGGTAAGTGTCACATAATGTGCTAGTATGCGATGCATACTAGCACATTATGGCTTTACCTTGTAGGTTGCAAAAAAATAAAAGCAACACACACACATACAGCGGTTTACTACTGCTTTAATAACAAGTCTGCATGAATAATTTCTGACATAAAACAATATGGAGTATACAGTAACAGTACAATTCCTCAAAAAAAGCTGGACTTTGTATTATTAAAAATAAGTCCTTGAGTGGTTACTTTACTGAGCTGAGATGATGTCTGCTGCAGCCAGGAGAGATAATCCCCTTAGTCTTCTTTTCCCAGTGTCCAGAGCGCAACTTTGTAACTTTGCAGCAATGCAAAAGGTTAGAAGCTGCAGCAGAACACTGAGCCGTGTTGGACATTTTTGAACAAAGCTAAAGAACCAGTATTGAGACAGTTGTGTAGTCTCCGAGCTAGCATCTCAGTCCAGGAAGTAGATACTGACTCTGGCTAGAGCCTGAACCTAGATGGCTCTTTACTTGGGGAAAGAGATGCAGATGAAGGCATTGTCAGGGGGAGTACAGTGATCTCTGTGATAGGTAATAAATACTTGTAAGTGTTACAATTACACGCTGTTCAGAATGTATGTAATGCGCATGATGAAATATAGTAGTAAAAGCATCTTTGCAAGGGACGTTGCACTTTGCAAGAGAATTTTGGTGAATGTGGTGAAATTTCACTTTGCAAAGAATACCCAATCACATGCAAGAGAAATAATTATAAAAAAACAGCATTTCTGCATGTATATGATTGAGTGATGGTAGTGCAAAGTAAACAGTCTATTTTCCTTTAGTAAATCAACCCGAAGGTCCACTTTAACTAGAAAAATGTGACCCTTGCTTGGCAGCAAGAAGACATTGGCAGTGCCATATATAGCAGCAGAAGTGCAGTACGTATTAGAAAGTTCCATCCAGACCACACAGTGAAAAGGTACCCTCTTAGGGACTGTTGAAATTTCAACCCAAACCTTAAAACGTTAACCCAAAATTCCAAAAGTTACAACTACAGTTTAAACGAAAGATTGATCTAGTTATACATATCATAATCATTTTTGTACTGATCACATGATTTCATAGTGAGGAAGCTGGGGGAATTGCCCTTTATTCCCTTTTACAAAAGTAACTTAGATTGAGTTTGATCTATTTTAACATAACTGTTATTCTTTCTTCTTCACAATATATTTCATAATTGGAAGAGGATTTTATATGAATATAAAAAAAAATGAAAACACAGCTGAAGACATAAAAATGTTCTTATGATATTATATTATGAACTGGCTATTTTGTAGCAATGTAAATAGTTTTACAAATGTAGTGAATTCCTCTTACAAGCTCCAATGTGTAAGAAGTGGTCTTTCTGCCAGATTGTAAGTGCCAGGAATATTTGGCAGTCCTGCACAGCCCTATCACATGTCACTATGTGTAATCCACCTTCTCTCACTTTTTTCTTCCAGTTGAATAGGCAAAATGTGTTTTAAGGTAGGCCAGAAACTAATAGGAATATGATGTGATTCTATTTGCCAAATTACTTTGGCTACTTTCACGCTAATGAGATGCTGGTTAATTGGCTATTGTTTTTCATTTAATACCTTCTAACTAATTGTTTTATTTTTTTATATTTTATCTATATTGTATTATTACAGTTATTAAAAGCATTATGTCTTTCTTTCTTTTTCTTTTCTTTTCTTTTCTTTCTTTTTATTTTCTTTTCCTTTCTTTTTATCACACATTGTATAAAGGCATTTAGCCTGGTAGGGGAAGCCAATCAGGTGTGCTGTATCCACATGTTCTAACACGAAACGTGCTGAAAGGAGAGAGAGCAGAATGGAGCTCATCAGTCTGCTGCTGCTCCTTCACTGTCCAGTCACAGGTTGACCTAGTTGTATGGCTGAAATTTGACACATCACTAAACAGGTCTTGTTATCTTTCAGGGCTGTTAAAATCACCAGATGTACAGAAATAGGCAAAATGTGTTTAAGGTAGGCCAGAAACTAATAGGAATATGATCCTATTTACAAAATTAATTTGGCTACTTTTTTTTCTTTTCTCAAAAGTCCTATTGAAGTAAACAATAATATACAATACAACAGTTTAGCTTCCAGACTTTGTCTATTTTCACAGTAATTAGATGCTGGTTAATTGACTATTTTTTTTCATTTATTAGCTTCTAACTATTCTTGTCTAAAAGGTAAGAGCCGGTTCACACATGGGCGACTCGTCAGGCAACCTAGCCGCCTGACAAGTCGCACTCCGCTCTGTACAATGGAACCGTTCTAATAGGAGCGACTCAAGTCGCTCCGACTTAGAAAAAGGTTCCTGTACTACTTTGGGGCGACTTCAGGGCGACTTGCATTGACTTCAATACAGAAGTCATTTTGCAAGTCACCTCTGAAGTCGTGTGGAGATCGCCCGGCAGAGTCGCGGGACAAGTCGTGCCACCCCAGTGTGAACCGGGTCTTATGTGTTTTTTATTTATCAATTATCTATATTTTAATATTACTGTTACTAAAAGCATAAGGTATTTTTTTTTTCTTTTCGTTACACATTGTATAAATTCTTTTAGCCTGGTAGGGGAAGCCAATCAGGTTTGCTGCATCCACATGTCCTAAAAAGAAATATGCTGACAGGTGGAGAGAGCAGAGTAGAGCTCATCATCTGCTGCTGCTCCTTCACTGTCCAGTCACAGGTGGACCTAGTTGTATTGCTGAAATTTGAACAGAGGAAGGTCACATCACCAAACAGTCCCTATTATCTTTCAGCACTGTTTAAAGAGGAGGTCCAGACTCCTTCTGAAAAAATTAAAAGTCAGCAGCTACAATCACTGTAGCTGCTGACTTTTAATATTAGTACACTTACCTTTCCAGGGATCCAGTGATGTCAGCAGCCCAGCTGATATTTACATCGGCTCTGGGGTGCTGCCGCCGCCATTGCTGCTAGGCAAAAAAGGAGGGGGAATTGGGACTTTGAGTGAAGCATGCAGCTGGAGAGCAAAAAGACACTATGAATGTAACATACATTAAAATACATCAATTGGCACAGTAATTCATTGTAACCTGCAACCTATCTTTTCTTGAATATGCGGTACAAATAAGTAAAAAATATATATACACATCCCACACGTATGTGGAGAGATAACCTCTGAATGTAAACACATGATAGTAGAAATTGTAGCTCAAACAACTGAATGTGAACTTATGATTGTAGGATCTGAAGCTCAACGCATTTTGTGAATAACTGTCACTCATCAGGAGAAGACGGAGAGGGGATGTCTAAAGTAGGAAAGTGAACAGTGGATAAACTGAACACATTGCTGCTAGGGGAAACCGGCAGTGGAGCCTTGCAGCTTCACAGCTGGTTCCCTACTGTGCATGCGCAAAGCACACTGCACTTTCTGAATGGCGCGGTGGTGGGGGGAAGGAGGAGAGGGGCCGAACTTCCGAGTGATCTCGCTGTGACAAGGTCAAAAAATGTTACCCGCTCCCCCCGAAAGGTGCCAAATGTGGCACTAGAGGGAGGGGAGGAAGATAAGCGGAGCTTCCACCTTTGGGTAGAACTCCTCTTTAAATCATTGGATGGACAGAAATACAAATCCTTCAACAGCTCCCTCTCATTTTTTCAACTGTATTGCAGCTATTTGACTGGAGCCTTTTGCAGTGACAATATGCTAGGATAGAACTGCCTAATAAAACTCCCTGGAAATGGAAAAACATTTATAGATTAATATTGTTATTATACAGGATTTATATAGCGCCAACAATTTGCGCAGTGCTTTACATAATGAGGGCAGACAGTACAGTTACAATACAATTCAATAAAGGAGGAATCCGAGGGCCCTGCTTGTTAGAGTTTAGCTGTAGCCGTAAAAAGAATTACCAGATTTAGACATTCAGTGGCATAGCCAGATCTCTGGAAGGCATAGATGACAATAAACATGGTCATACAGTGGTTGTAAAAATAGAGAGATAAGTTATCATGGTGCTGTCCCTGTACAAAACAGAAGAAACAAAGCTGCCTCTGAGTGTAAACCAGTATTTCTCAACTCCAGTCCTCAAGGCGCACCAACAGGTCATGTTTCAGGATTTCCCTCAGATGAAATGACTGTGGTAATTACTAAGCCCAGGTTCACACTGGGCTGTGGGAATAAAGCCGTGCGAGTTCAGCTGAACTCGCACGATTTCACTCTCGCTGGCAGTCCCGATTTCAGCCGCGATTACAAAGACATCTGAAACAGATGTCAATGTAAATCGTGGCCGAAAACGCAAAAAGTAGTACAGAAACTACTTTTTGAGATCGGTGCAGCGCCGCAGATGCGGCGTTGCACCGATTAGGATGGTGCCATTGCCGGCAATTTGAGGCTAATATCGCCGATTTGACATGCGATTTGACATGCCAAACCGCATGTCAAAACGCACCAGTGTGAACCAGGGCTAAGCCGATTTCAAAACATAGTTTCTGTACTACTTTTTGCGATTTCGGCCACGATTTACATTGACATCTGTGTCAGATGTCTTTGTAATCGCGGCTGAAATCGGGACTGCCAGCGAGAGTGAAATTGTGCGAGTTCAGCTGAACTCGCACGGCTTCACTCCCGCAGCCCAGTGTGAACCTGGGCTTAGGCAGTGAAACTGATTAAATCACCTGTGCAAAATAATGGAAAGCCTGAAAACATGACCTGTTGGGGCGCCTTGAGGACTGGAGTTGGGAAACACTGGTGTAGACTATAAAAGGTTCAGCCCAGGTTCACACTGACTATGGGAATGAAATTGTGCGAGTTCAGCTGAATGATTTCATTCCTGCATGTCAGTCCCAACTTCAGGGGCGATTTCAGAGACATCTGTGCGGGTTTCTGCACAGATATCAATGGAAGTTGCACCCCCAAAGTGCCAAAAGTAGTACAGAAACTACTTTTGGGTATCGGTGCGGCGCCGCAAATATGGTCAAATCGCATGCCAAATCACATCAATGTGAACCAGGGCTCAATAAGAGAACAGTAAAAATCCACTCACATTTCTCGAGTTCAAAACTCAATCTGGTATGGACAGTCAGTAGCTTGCTCTGTAACAATCACAGCTGCCGCTTCTCTGTTTCCTCAGCTGGCTGGAAAGGTAGAGGGTGGACTCTTTTATTATTTTCATTAAAATAATAAACATGTTATACTTACCTACTCTTTGCAATGGTAATGAATAGAGGATTCCCTTATCTACTCATCTGGATTCCTCCGCTAGAACTGTCTGCTCTTCCTTATCATGTGCTGAAGGGGGTACCTGTGCAGGCACACTCCCTAGCAGGTGCTGTGTGCCCACAGCTCTGGCTGCATTCAATGGATCAATGGAGGAGTCAGGTAAGTGTTCAGTGAGCGCAACAAGTAGTGGGACATTTTTTACCTTAACGCAGAGAATGCAAGTGGTTGTAAAGACTAAAGGTTTTTTACCTGAATGCATTCTCTGTATTTAAGTAAAAATTATCTTCCTGGGTGCAGCTCCCCCCACCCCACCTTTTACTTACCTTACCCCGATCTTGATCCAGTGATGTGCAGGAAAGCCACAGCTCTCCTGGCTCTCTCTCTCCTCATAGGCTCAAAGACAGCAGTTAGAAGCCATTACCAATCACAGCCAGTGAGGAGGGAGCGGGGGGCAGGGCCAAACTGTGCTCTGTGTGTCAATGGTCACACAGAACCGGCTTGGGGTTAAGCCCACACAAGTGACCCCATAGCACAAGGCTTGCTATGGTGGGCACTTGGTGGGTGGAGGAGCCAGGAGTGCCAGCAGGGGACCCCAGAAGAGGAGAATTGGGGCTGCTCTGCACAAAATCATTGCACAGAGCAGGTAAATATGACAGGTTTGTGTTTTTTTTTTAAAAGTACAAATTCTAAAATTTAGACTTTAGAATCACTTTTATAAATATTTTATTTTTTTACTGTTACATCTATTTTTTAACTTTTGTTCTGCAAATTCTACAGACATGTGTTTTTTGCTGCCTGACCATGTAATGACTATTTTATCCTTGGCAGATGCTATTTTTAATAAAATGTGGCATTTGTACATTTATATAAAAGCCTCTTATGTCATTGATAGGGTAAAATGCAATCTCCATCTGACACGCATGTATGTAGGAATATAGATTTTTCTGGCTAGGCGCTCTGTTCAGGGTATTTGGCTTCAGTAAGTAGTAGGTTCTGGCCTTTGTCTAGAGGAGAGCTTGAAGAGTCTCTTATTAGATTATCGGAATATGTAGCCAAAACACACAGGAATGTTTCCAAGAACAATACCGACTGGTAATATTGGGAGGGGGATTGATCTCAGCAGGATCTTTTTTGGGTAAAACAATTTATTTCTTGGAGGTGCTTGGAGTGTCAAGTCAATGGCAACTTGGGTGACCTCCCAGAGTAAAGTGCTGTATGAAGTTAAATGAATATACACTGAAACCGCTTGGCTGATTTGAGTAAGACTGTCACATGATGGGTCCAATTCACTTTCAGGATATCAAGAGGCCCGATGGTTGATTTACTTAAGGCAAATAGGCTATTCACTTTGCAAGGGAATCTTCTCCAGAGCTTAGTGAATATGATACAATTTCACTTTGCAAAGAATATCAAATCGTGTGCAAAGAAAAGGAAAAAAAAGGAAAAAGCATTTTTGCATGTACATGTTAGGATAATAAAGTCAGCAGAGCTTTGCCTCATTCATTAAGCTTTGGGGAACGTTCCATTAAAAGTGCAACTTACCTTTCAAATTGAACAGTCTATTTGCTTTAGTAAATCAACCTCCCATTCTCAATGCCTACAGGAGAGCTACCATCTGCTTCAAACACCCTGTTGAAGTGCAAACCCACCTTCGTATATTTTTTTTAGCAATAAATACTGTCTAAACAAGCCAGTTTTCCCCAATATAATTGCTTTCCTTTTTTCTTTACGTTTTGTGTTCATTTCTGATCTTCACAGTTTTGTCCATGATTTATTTTCTTAATAAACTGGCTTTCCACCATTTCCCTGCAGAATCCTCAATATGAATGTGCTTTATAAATGCAGACGGCACTAAAATATTTGTGAATGTGTGATTAATCTGACGTTCACATTAATATGTTCCAAGTATCATACATTAGCATTTTAGTGTAAAGAAAATCTTTACAGAAAAGCTATTTGGCAAGATTTTTTTTAGTCATAAGTATCTATGGCAATGCCACTATAAGCCAATCATTAGTAGGGCTGGTTGTTTTTGAAGCCAATGACCTCAATTAAATATAGAAAGTATGCTGCTGCAGGGGTTAACTTAATGCTAGGGATTAGGTTTGTGCTAGGGGACAATGGTTAGGAGGGAATGTCCAGCGTCAGGATTAAGGCTAGGGTTAGGGTTCATGATGTAAAACCCACAAACAAAGATGTAACATTTTGCAACTTAACAGTCATTAGAAGTAGTGACTGAATTATTATTTTGTTTTTTATTCTTTGCTTATTTTTACCTGGTGATCTTGTCAGTAACACACTTCCTGCCCTAGGGTGACAACACTCACTCAACATACAGTATCTGTGGAGGGGCAGTGTGGAACCCTAGGGCAGGAAGTATTTTGGGACTACGGAACACCTATTCCTCTACTCTTCTTCGTAACATAGAGGGCAGCAGTGGCGGCCCGTCCATAGATGGCGCATGGGCGCCACCCCCTATTCATTGTCCGGTCCACTCATCTACATATCAGGGCACCAGACTATGTATTCCAATGTGGGGTGGGTGTTTTTTTGAAGCACGTGATTAGAGCCAGAGGCTCTAATATGCTTCAAAAAAGGGTGGGCTCGGAGCAGTTGTGTGATGATAGTGAATTAATCTTTTGCTATTTTCACCTTAAAGTTCCTCCCCGCCAATCAGGAGGCAGGTCTTGAGACCTGTTTCCCGATTGGCCAAAGCGTCAGGTGATCCTATTGGATGCCTAGCGCTTAGGCGGAAGTAAGAGGAGACACACAGCGGAGGAAGCTGTGGTTCTTCTACTGAGGAACCGGAAGCTGAGGTTGTTTGCCGCCCCCCCAAATGAAAAACCCACCACTGGAGGGCAGATGTTCTTTAGTCCACAGGAGTTCAGTTATCCCGGCACACAAGCATTGTTCCAGAATGTAAACTTAACTGCTCATGTGCAGCTCAGTGTACATTCTACAGATAACTGCAGAGAGTTAGGTTTATTTTATTGCAGAAGAGGTTTTTTCTTAGGGTCTTAAAGGTTAGTAATATGTCAAAACTTATGGACTCCTACACTGAAAACTACTGATGTTTAATGTTTCTTTTACCTTTCCTCGGTACAGGTTGACTTTACATCATAAACAAATTATCTATACAAAAAGATGGCAGCCATCCCAATTTATAACTAGCCTTTGCAGTAAGGTTCACATGGAAGGGCAGCACACATTGCAACATAAACAAAAATTTCCCAGCACACTTGCCAGCTAGCCCATAAAAAAATAAAATGAAATTACCCTGTCTAACAATTCACGTTAAAAACGGGTTTTAGTTGCACACATATGCAAATATATGTGAAAGCCTCGGTGCTCACCTCAAGGGCCTTCTGTACTGCGGTCCTAACTATATTTTTGAGAGTGTCAGAGTGGAGCATATATAGCATTGGATAATTTAAGGGAAGTTTTGCCTGGAGGGAGCCCATTTCTCCTTAAAGATACAGGAACACATTAAATGCCCAACAAGAACATGAAAGATGGAGGCATCCAATGTGTCCCCACACCAAATCAGCGAACAAGCTATATAAAAAGATGGCACCCATCCGAATTTATAACTAGCCTTTGCAGTAAGATGCACATGGAAGGGCAACACACATCATACACAAAGAAAAGTTTCCCAGCACACTTAACAGCTAGCCTTTAAAATAATTAATTGACCCTGTCTAACAATTCACATTAAAAACAGAGGTTTTCTGTGCACATATTTGTAAATATATGTGGAAGCTGCAGTGCCCACACCAAGGCTCATCTGTATACTACGGTCCCAACTATATATTTTTTAGAGTCTCCAAGTTGGAGCATATATAGCAGTTGATAAATTAAATGAAAAGTTCACCTTTGGAACATGTTACGTGTTCCACTTGTTTTTAGTTTGGAACATGTAACATGTTCAAACATCCTCCCCCTCTCCCCTCTCCCCTTAATTCCCCCCTCCCTGTGACAGCGGGCAGGGGATCTTCTTCCCGCACGGCCGCTGTCACAATTCAAAAACAGCGCAGCCCACATGTCTGCCTCATTCCTTCACAGTTACCTAAGAATGAATAGACTACAAGTATTGTCAGCCATTGCAACTGACGGCTTGTAGTTCTTAATGAACTACAACAGTGCTGCTGAGCGCTCTCATAGTTCATTGATCTTCTTGCTCTCAAACAATTGTCTGCCTGTATGGGCGGTACAGGCAGACAGCTATCCTGAGAGTCTGCAGGAGATGGACATCGCACCCATATTTGCTGATTGTGGGAGTGATGCTCTGCAGGCTCCATGCAAAATAATGTGCATTTATTCATTTTTTTCAAAAGGTTTGCCTGGAGGGAGCTCACTCCACCTTAAAGGTACAGGGACACATTGGACACCCAGCATTGGATTGCTATTCAGAGGGCATTTATTAGGTGGCGAGGAGGAGTTTTAATACCACCTCACCTCCTATTTTAACCCCTTAAACTCCAAACCAGCATGCAGTAGCCATGTGCATTGCAAGTGGTTGCAGGGTGCCCCATCGAGTTGAATGGGTGGCATTACATGGGCAACAGTGGGGATAATTTGTGCCAAGCTGCAATGCAAAGCATCTTGGTTGCTGTATTTGTAAACCCCCCCCCTCCTCTGCCTTTGTAGCTTACCTACTACTGGATAGGCTGCCCGCACAGGCACAGTGATTTACTGGTAAGTCGCTGCCTGTTTCTGGGTTTAGAGAGAACGCATGCACTCTCCCCCCTCCTCTGCCAACACCTGCTGTATTTGTACACATTAATAACTTGTCAGCAGGTCCCGGCCAATGAGTCCAATCACAGCCCAGAACCCTGACAATCAACACAGGGCTCTGTACAGAGGGAACAATCTCTCTGATTCTTCTCCCTGCAAAGCAAAGTGATCTTAGTAAAAATCAGCACACATTACACAAATTAACACATCATTAGGCACACATTTAACCCCTTGATTACCTGAGATGTTAACCCCTCCCAGTCAGTGTCATTAGTACAGTGACAGTGTATAGTATGATCACTGATCACTGGTGATGTCAGTGGCAGTTAGTCATTTCCCACCCAATGTCAGTTAGTGTCAGATTTCCCACTGCACTATCACAGTCCCATTATAAGTCGTTGATCATCGCCATCAGTAGTATTAAAAAAAAATATTCCAATATATATACCATGGTTTGTAGAAGCTATAACTTTCACCCAAACCAATCAAAATACACTTTTCTTTTTTTTTTTTTACCAAAGACATGTAGTATAATAATGTAGCGGCCTCACCCTCTCTCTCTTCTTTAGTGGATACTTTGGCTTCAGAGTCTCTTCCAGCGACTCTAGTGAACAGGAACTGGAGTTACCTCCGCTACGTTGCAGCCCCTGTCAGGGGGAAGACATCCCTCCAAGGGAGTTACCAGAGGCCCCGCCGTCACCGGATTAATGCTGTACCGGGCTATCCGGAAGGGTTACACTCCCCGGCCTCCTCGCCTCAGATATGGGTCTCAACACCTTAGGGCCCCTTGGACTCCTCCACCCTCGCTGGGCTCCAGGCCTTGGCCGTAGTACCTTACCCCAGGCTTAAGGTGCCTGGGATGGACTCCATCCCTCGCTCCGGCCAGGTCAAAGGCACCTGGGCCCGGATCTCCGGAACGCCAGCACCCAGGCCGAAGGTGCCTGGGTGCGGCCGCGTCCTCCAACTCTGAACCCCGAGGTCAGGGCGTCCGCCCCTTTTATCTCCTCTCCTTTTGCTTCACAGCGGGTTCCCCGCCCCCGCTGTACCGGCGCCAGGAAAGGACAAAAAGGTACAGTCTTGCGGTGCAGGTTCAACTCCGGCCCAGGGCGACAACGCCACCTGCAGGCCACAGGGAACCTTGCACCACCAGAGTCCTCCAAGAACCACAAAAGGGATTCTCAGATTCCCAAACAATTAGTACATCTGGGTCAACTAACCCAGATGCTCCCCCCCAAATTTAAATACCCGCTACAATAACTTTTGGCCACAATTTATGAAGAAATTAGATTTAAAAAATTTTTTTATTGGATATGTTTTATAGCAGAAAGTAAAAAAATATTATTTTTTCAAAATGTTTTTTTTTTTTTTCATTTATATAATAAAAAATAAAAACCCAGTGGTGATCAAATACCATCAAAAGAAAGCTCTAGTTGTGCAAAAAAATTATATCAATTTTGTTTGGGTACAGCGTTGCGTGACCGCACAATTATTAGTTAAAGTAGCGCAGTGATAAATAGCAAGAAATGTCCTGGTCGAGAAGAGGGTAAAACCTTCCGGAGCTGAGGTGGTTAAGAGAGAGCAGTTGGGGGTGGTAAAATCGTGGCTAACCACAAGTGTAAATGAGGCATTAGTGAATTACTCTTTTATGTACCACCCATGCTAGTTTTACATTGATTTAGCAGCTGCCATTTTTTCTATTTATTTTGGGCAATGCAGATACTTTCCATTTACTGAGTTTTTCTTTGTAAACGTACTACTGTAAATTTTTTAAGCGCAGTGTCCACTGCTCAGCTGCTAATAATAATGAGCTAATGAAAGCATGTGCTGAAAGCCGATGCACTTCACTGGAGTGTTAAATATGTGTGTATTATCTGTTGATTTGATATTTTTCTAGGCACACATATGCCCTTAACAGGCAATGCAAACACATGGCTTGCAGCTTTCTCACAGCAAAAGGGCCTTAGCAACACCTCCATACCATTAAAAAATGACAGTTCTTAAACAAGTTGCAGGCTGTCCCTTTTAAGTGTTTACTTTACAAAGTAACAGCTCAAGTTTTACGTAAAGCAGAGCTACAGCCAAACAGCTATGTACACAGTTGAAACACATAAGCAAATTGTTTTACCTGCCAAGTATTTGTAATTGTTCAACCACTTTTGTAATTACTACACTACTGCATACAGGTCAAAACAATGGATAACAATATTATTCTGAACCTGTTGCTCTACAATTTCCTATATCACCTACCTAATTTCAGTCTGTTCATTAGACCCTGAATGAATGTTACCACATTAGAGTGCTTTTACACTGAAAGCGCCTGGGCGTCGGCGGTAAAACGCTGCTATTTTTAGCGGCGCATTACCGTCATTTTGCTGCGATTTTGGGCCGATAGCGGGGTGCTTTTAACACCCGCTAGCGGCCAGAAAAAGGGTTAAAAGCGCCCGCAAAGCGCTGCCCATTGATTTCAATGGGAAGGGGCGCTTAAGGAGCAGTGTATACACTGCTCCTAAAGCGCTGCAATAAAGTTGCTTGCAGGACTTTTTTCGACGCCCTGCCAGCGCAGCGCCCCGGTGTGAAAGCACTCTGGCTTTCACACTGGGATTGCAGCTGAGGCTTTTTTCAGGCACTTTACAGGCGCTATTTTTACCAATGCCTCCAGTGTGAAAGGGGTCATAGTGAGGTCCGCCCTGCACTGTCTACGTCCTGAAAACAATATAAAAGTTTCCTGCTTTACCCAAGGTTCATATCTATGCAAAAGAATAAAAAAGAACAAGTGCGCTAATGTGAATTGACTAATAATCAAAAATTATGAATCCACACATATATTGAATAAATAAAGTCCAACAGTGATAACAATGAATGTGTCCTGTAAAAATGAATATATCCTAAATAAGTCCCATCAAAAATCAGCAATGAAGGGAAGCCGTGAAGAGTTGAACCGCAAAAAGTTTGAAATTCGGTGCATGCACACCCGTGTCCACCACCAACAATCAAGCTGCTTACCAGAGGTAAGAAACAAATGAGCCCATCAGCAATCCCAGGGGGAGATCCAGAGAAATCCAGATAAACTTCGCAAAGTTCCAACGTCACTTGATAGGCAGTGGATACAGCAAAGATTTCCCAAGGAGAGAGAGGAGGCTCAATAGTGCATTACCCAATGTAAAATTTATTTTTTTAAACGGGTTTAAAAACACTTACACAATGTACAATTTAAAGAACATAACAACCGGCCGGTCCACCGTACCTGTCCCGTAGTGATGACGTCAGCACGCACACCTCCCATTCATATCTATGCAGCTGCGATTGATGCAGGTTTTTGATAAGTTTTTGTATGCAGCTTTCATGCATTGTTGCTGACAGCTGAATTAAAAAAAGAAAGAATTACCGGCAATAAAAAACGTGTGGGGTCCTCCCTTAATCCATACCAGGTCCTTCAGGTATGGTGTGGATTTTAAGGGGAACCCCACACTAATTAAAAAAAATGGCATGCCCCCCCCCCCCAAAATCATACTAGACCCTTATCCGAGCATACAGCCCGGCAGGTCAGGAAAGGGAAGGGGACAAGGGCCTCTTCCCCACAACCCTGGCCGGTGGTTGTGGGGGTTTGAGGGCCATGGGCTTATTGGATCCCATCCCCCTATGTGAATAAGGGGGATAAGGACCCTAAGATAAGGGCCTGGTATAAATTTTGGGAGGGACCCCACGCCATTTTTTATTCTACAGTCCTGTAACAAAACTCACAAATCCTTTTTGGGGGACAGGATGGGGTGAAGACATTGGGACAAAGTGTCTTGCAAGGGGCGGGCTTGGCTGTCCCCCCCCCCATTGCAAGGCACTCCCTGGTGTGCTACCAAAAGGGCAGGTGCATGTTAGCCAATAATACTTTCCTAGACACCCGGGCTGCATGCCTGGATAAGGGTCTGATAAAAATATTAAGGTGAAACCACACCATTTTTTGTATTTTTTAATGTGTACTACTCCTCTAAAACAGATAGTAAAATGTTTAAGATGCTATGTTATAGGTTTGTGGACAAATCTTCTGTGAAAAAAATGTGCAAGTATGCTGCACATACGTATTTGTACAGTATCACAAGAGCCTTGGAGCCCTCCAGTGGCTCAGTTTTGCTTCACAGGAGGACCATTTGCTCACTATGCTCAGATCAAAATGGGCCCCTTCGGGTCTTTGTCTCACAACTCCCTGGGTTGCTGGATACACCCAAAAAAATATGTTTCTCTGCATCCCTCACGCAGCACCTCAGAGAGGCCTTGCCTGGTGAGACAGAAGTAGCTGGACAAGTGATCTGTAGCTAGGTCAGAGGCCCTCCATTGTTAGAACTAAAATGCGAACCGTTGGATCAGAGCTTAATTGTATGTAGCTTCTCCTGGAGACCCAGCTTGGGTCTGAGATCCCCCCAGCTATTCACCTGTGTTACCTGAGTTACCCTGGACTTCACTGTGATGGGTACTGTCTATGAGGATAATCACAAGAAGAGGGTTTTATAAGGTTTTACTGAAGTAGTGATTCTCAACTTGACTCTATGCAGCCACAAGTCACAGAGACATTGCCTTGAAGGGTAGAAAACTCTCTATTTGTACCTACACATCAGCTCACAACCAGGCTTCCCTAAGGTACAATAAATATCTCCTAAACATGCACTGTTTAGGAGATATTTATAATAGCAATAGCCGATGATGGCACCCGCACATGCGCAGTGATGCACTGCTTATAGGTCTCACAGTATGCCCCGGAATACAGAGCACCAAGCCGCAGCCACGGGAGTGGTGTCATCGTGGCCCCAGCCATTTAAACGACCAGAGCTTGGGAACCAGAAGAAAGACCCAGTGAAGATAAAAGCCCTGGCAGCAGTGACAGCATGCCACTGGAGGGCTTTGTTTGAAAGGTAAGTTTGTCATAATGCGGAGCATACTAGCACATACTGCAGGAGATCCTTTTTTTAGGCCCAGTTTCCTACCACTTTGAGAGGTCTATGTTTGTACAGCTTTATTACTGGTTTTAGCATTTTTTTTGTACAGTTTGCACACCCTTATGCCATTTTGATACTGTTTTTATTGTTAATGCTACTCTGTACCTGTTTAGGAAAGTTGAAGTTAAAGCAACTCCTGCAGTAAAAAAGTAAGAAGTAGTTGTGCATGTGTGATAGAGCAACAGCAATGCTCACCGAAGCTGCGAAGTGTCTCATCAGCACCCCATGCTCTTCAGTTCTTACTTAAATTTTTTTTGATCTGCCATAGGCAATTTTACACAAATGTGCATGCAGTGATGCATATCTTTCTTAAACGTTGCTGCATGCATGCACATACAAAGTTTTGTACATTTAGGTGCAAATACAGTATCTCACAAATAGGGATGAGCCGAACATCCCCTGGTTTGGTTCGCAGCAGAACATGCGAACAGGCAAAAAATTTGTTCGAACACGCGAACACCGTTAAAGTCTATGGGACACGAACATGAAAAATCTAAAGTGCTAATTTTAAAGGCTAATATGCAAGTTATTGTCATAAAAAGTGTTTGGGGACCCGGGTCCTGCCCCAGGGGACATGTATCAATGCAAAAAAAAGTTTTAAAAACTGCCCTTTTTTCGGGAGCAGTGATTTTAATCATGCTTAAAGGGGTTGTAAAGGTTCATTTTTTATTTTCTAAATAGGTTCCTTTAAGCCAGTGCATTGTTGGTTCACTTACCTTTTCCTTTGATTTTCCTTCTAAATGTTTTTTTTCTTTGTCTGAATTTCTCACTTCCTGTTTCTCCTCACTAAACTTCACACCATCATCCGAGTGGTGTGGAGTCAGCCAGAACAGCTTACTGAACAGCTTACTGAGGAGGAACAGGAAGTGAGAAATTCAGACAAAGAAAACAAACAAAAAAAAAACATTTAGAAGGTAAATCAAAGGAAAAGGTAAGTGAACCAACAATGCACTAGCTTAAAGGAACCTATTTAGAAAATAAAAAACGAACCTTTACAACCCCTTTAAAGTGAAACAATAAAAGTGAAATATTCCTTTAAATTTCGTACCTGGGGGTGTCTATAGTATGCCTGTAAAGTAGCGCATGTTTCCCGTGCTTAGAAAAGTCCCTGCACAAAATGTAATTTCTAAAGGAAAAAAAGTCATTTAAAACTGATCACGGCTATAATGAATTGTCAGGTCCCGGCAATACAGATAAAAGTAATTGAAAAAAAAAACAGCATGGGTTCCCCCCTTAGTCCATTATCAGGCCCTTTGGGTCTGGTATGAATATTAAGAGGAACCCCGAACCAAAATTAAAAAAAAAGCATGGGGTCCCCCCCAAATTCCATATCAGGCCATTCAGGTCTGGTATGGATATTAAAGGGAACCCTGTGCCATGGTGAGGAGTACAATGACAAATTTGTCTTGCCTACAGTCAAGCATTGTGGTGGGAGGGTCATGGTCTGGGGCTGCATGAGTGCTGCCTGCACTGGGGAGCTACAGTTCATTGAGGGAACCATGAATACCAACATATACTGTGACATACTGAAGGAGAGCATGATCCCCTCCCTTAGGTGACTGGGCCACAGGGCAGTATTCCAACATAATAACGACCCCAAACACACCTACAAGACGACCACTGCCTTGCTAATGAAGCTCAGGGTAAAGGTGATGGGCTGGCCAAGCATATCTCCAGACCTATTCCCTATTGAGCATCTGTGGGGAATCCTCAAACGGAAGGTGGAGGAGTGCAAGGTCTCTAACATCCACCAGCTCCATGATGTTGTCATGGAGGAGTGGAAGAGGACTCTAGTGGAAACCTGTGAAGCTCTGGTGAACTCCATGCCAAGGAGGGTTAAGGCAGTGCTGGAATATTGTTGGCCACACAAAATATTGACACTGTAGCCAGGGCCCACCTGCTAGTCCCCTGCTAATTCCTAAACAGATGGAATCCCTGGTTAGTACACCCTAAATGTATACCCCTACCTTAACCTCTTACGCTTACAACACAACCCTAAAATATTAATACCCGAAGGGATCACCTGCTCTATTGCTACTATCACTGATGTGTGGCCCTAGACGTTATAGGACACACACCATTGTTATATTGTTGTTAATTATTCAATTATGAAATAACAGCTGTTGCATCACAGCTGACTATACCCGGACGCACTGTTGTAATGTTGAACTGCTACCTATATGATAAGTTCCCTACCTTTTCTGTATTACCAATTATTGGCAACCCTCTTGTGTCAAAAATATAATGTACCATGAGGGTTGGATTTGTTGTCTCTCCCTCAAGACACAGTATGTTCCCAGATGGGGTGTCTGGGGGGAAAGATGATGCCCTTCACCTCTTTTTGCGCTATAGCACTTCCGATGTTCAACTTTGCTTGTTCTTTTTATCCTGTCATCTGTAACCAAATGACTATGTACCTTTACTATGTATTGAAATACAACGGATACTGTTTTCCTCTGTTCCGTATTATATGATAAAACCCAATAAAAACTTTGAACGAAAAAAAAAATATTGACACTTTGGGCCCAATTTGGACATTTTCACTTTGGGGTGTTCTCACTTTTGTTGCCAGCGGTTTAGACATTAATGGCTGTGTTGAGTTATTTTGAGGGGACAGCAAATTTACTCTGTTAAGCTGTACGCTCACTACTTTACATTGTAGCAAAGTGTAATTTCTTCAGTGTTGTCACATGAAAAGATATAATAAAATATTTATAAAAATGTGAGGGGTGTACTCACTTTTGTGAGATACTGTATATGCATTATTGCGTGTTGTATTATTTATTCATGCATTAGTGCTTGCAAAGTGAGAGGAAATCATTTAATGTATAATTTGTACTATTACATAAAAAAAAGACACAAATCCATTATACATTTTGTGCATTTCAGCACAATAAGCCAGATAATGTATGTAAACTCACCAACATGCTATGTCTTACTTTACTTTTTTAAACTGGAGTGGCTAGGCTGCAGTTCATAGCCAAAATGTAATTACATACAATTTCATGCAGTAAAATATATGTTTTACTGCATGTGGTATTAAAACTGTGTTTAGAGGCTATCATGGACTTTAATGGTACTGTATAAGGACTTAAACACAGCTAGATGTATAAAAAGTAGTATTTATTACAACATTCTAAAAAAACATATAAAAGAAGCATTGTGCCACAAAAGGCGCTTAATTGCTCTCTATTAGATGGACAATAGTATAGTGATGGCAAAAGGCTGATACTTAAAACCTGGCACATAACATGTATCCAAAACTTCTCAACATGTTTCACGGAAAGGTCCGCTTCTTCAGGAGTTTTAGACAGTGAGCACAAAATAGTTTTCTACAAAAAAGAAAATAGTATTTATAGTAACAACTATAACTATGCTACTATAATTACTATTTTCCTTCTTGTAGAAAAAATGTTGTGCTAGTTTTTGTGCTAGGTTTAAAGTATCAGCCTTTTGCCATCACTATACTATTGTCCAGCCAACAGAGACCTATCGAGCGCCTTTTTGTGGCATAATCCTTCTTTTATATGTATTTTTAAAATGTTGTAATAAATACTACTTTTTATGCATATATGTGTTGAAGTCATTATACAGTACCATTGAAGTCCATAATAGCCTCTAAACGAATAGAGGATATAGGTACTCTTTATGCGATTTTCTGGCACATATTCTATATTTTACTGGATGTTCTTTGTTTTATAATATGGCCCCTAGCGGTATTACCAATAAAAACACAGCTATACCCACTTCATCTCCAATACTGTCCCGTAAGTAACTCTGCTCTGCCACACGATATTCAGCCCCTGAGTCATCCAGCCAAAAAGACTGAAGCCATACTGTGAGTGCAGGGCACCATAGACCCAAGCCCTGACAAAGCATCACCATGCACAGTTTATTGATGCTGAGAGCAGCTTTGACGTCATCATAGTTCTGCTCTCTGAATCACCAAGACTGCCGGAACTTACAGTGATGGTAAACGATCACCTTGTAAAATAACTCCTTTAATTTAAAATAGAAATGAAAGGCAAAACATTTTTGTATAGCCCTGTCAGGCTATATTGTTGGAATTTCAGTGGGCAGCCAGAGAGTGGTAAAACTAAGGCTCGGCTACCTGGTGCCAGTGTAAAAGTGCCCTTTCACAATTTACCCAAATAATAATAATAAAAAAAAACTTAATGAACTCTGTTCTGTTGTAAAAATTTTCTTAAAAAAATATAAAATTACATGGAAATCCCTAACTTTGGGGTTGGCAGAAACAATTCATAGAATGAACACCACAATGTCACATGCCAAAATGATAGCCACTGACGGGGACCAAATCCCAAAATTCAAAAAACTTTTGCTCCCTTGCATAAAACACTATTTACCTCCGGATTTCAATGATGAGGTTCTTCTGCCATGGTAGCTGATTAATCGCTTCAATACAAACCCTATATACCTAAGAAATGGTAATCATTACGCATCGTACTGGTTCTTGGATCGCCCTTGTGGACTTTCTCTCTCTCTCACTACTCTTTTATTTTCTTTACTCTCCCTATTTATTATAGATATATTGTTCTTCAGTACAATAAGTTTAAGTTGTTAGGTCACAACTCATGTAGTTAATATGACGGTAGTTTAATTATTACTTTAAGGCACGGTAGTCATGTATACAATGCTACTCACCGGCTATCTAGTTAGTGAAGATCTTATTAATTCTCTTTAAATATTCTATGTTATCCATTATTAAATTTTTAAAAAACCTTTATGCAAACATCATTATCTGTATCCTTGCATAAATAACCAATGTATGTACTTATTATTGTGTAATCAATAAATATTTTTGACAAGGAGAAAAAAATAAAAAAATAAAAAATTACAAAATTAAAAATAAACAGTCAACTGATTATGCAAAGCACTGTTGAGTTTAGAGATGTGGAACCAGTACAATATTTTTTAGAATTTACTGTGAACAATAAAGTAAAAATAGTTTGCACTGTTTCAGTTTAAATTTAAGGGTGTTTTTTTATTGGTAAATGTTTTGAAAGTGAGAAAAGGGACTTGACAACAGTTCACCTAAGAAAATGAATCTATTTTAAGATGTTTTCATTACTGCTGTAGTTTAACAAGCATCTGTATCACAATCTCCCAGCTAATGGGGCTGCGTGGAAGTTTTATCTAAGCCCACAGTGACATCAAATGGAAACAAGAAGCTTAGGCAGAACTATATAAAACAATTCTTATTTATACTCGGGACGTCAGTTAAAGAAAGTTCACTGGCTATGAACTGAATCTTACTCTTATGCCCTTAAATAATAAGAAAACACTTCAAGAGAATGAATATGCAGAAAGGAATTAACACAATGGGCAACATTTTAGTGCACAGTCACTTTTTATCAAGTAATGTAACATAAGTGACTGCAGAACTTGTGACTAAGTACCTAAAGATTGATGAAAGGTCCAAACGAGGGCACATGGAATAAATACACAAACCAATCATTCGGGTTTCCTGTCTCCATGAATAATGAGCATAAACAAACCCTGTGGCAAAAAGAGGACCAAGTGAGTGTGAAGAGTACTGTGCAAGTAATCTAGCAGTGGAGGAAGATTAATTAACAATAAATGTCATTTGGAGAACATGTCAGATTTGCATCATGATAAACTTTTTAAATAATTTTATTATTATTGTTTTATTTATTTTTGCACCTATCAAAATTGCATTAATTCATCAATTTGAGGCAATTTTATGTATATTATTTTTTAGTTTCTAAGGGGCATATTTATAATACAGTGAAGGTAACATTTGCTAAACATTCATTAAGGATGAATCAGTTACTGCCATCCAAAAATACATGCACCTGGGAGATTTACTTGTGAATGTTTGGTGAATGTCAGATTTACTGTCCCATTATAATATATATATATATATATATATATATACATATATATATATATATATATATATATATACAGTATATATACTGTATATTGTTGTTTAACTAGTGTCACAGGCTACCAGTAGTAGTAGAGAATCTAAAACATTTTTTTTTTTTTACCCATCATCAGAACAGGAATAGGGAACATTTTTTCAATGAGGACCCAATGAGGAAATTTATTCTGGTGACTACTGTCTAATAAAAGACTTTCCTATTTTTGGAGAGATCTCTTACTTCCTGTTGTATCTCGATGCAGGAAGTGATGCAAAATATCCCTAAAAGGACATAAGCAGCAAAAAAAAAAGAAAAAGAAAAACCCAAAAGGGGAAGCTCCGCTTGTTTGCATCCTCCACTGCCACATTTGTCACTATTTGGGGGGAAGTGGGTACCTGGTTCTGACAGGTACCTGCAACCACTTCTGGGTAAGATCACTGTGGCAATCTTCGAGTGGCCCCTCCTGTTTCCCCCTGCTGCCTTCTGGGACACACATAAGAAGGTGGGACCATTCAGAAAGTGCAAAGCGACTTGTGCATGAGCAGTAGGAAACCGGCTGAAGGCTTCATTGCCGGTTTCTCTAAGTGAAGGTGTCGGTGCCTGCACCCGAAGCCGATTGAACGGGTGCTGACACTGTTGGATCCCTTGACAGATTAGTGTCCTTATATCAAAAGTTAGCAGCTACAGTATTTGTTGCTGCTGACTTTTAAAAAAAAAATGGGGAGGGAGACTGGAGCTCCTTGTTAACAGGAGTTTTAACCATTCCCTACGCTCTCAAAAACTTTAAAAAAGGCTTTATGTCTAATTTACTAACCATAGTGACTCAATTTCCTGAAGAATATTAACAGCTTGACAGTATGAGCTAGTCGTTACCCTGAGCTATCCACAGTGTATAAACATCAGCCCTCCTGCAAACCCAAGTCCCTTTAAGTTGGCTCAGCATGGCACAGATATTAGAAAAAACAATATGTAACATATATATTTATTATACGTACAGTATTTAAACTCAAATAGCTATAACTATTACAGCTACCATATCATCTGCTGTAATTTTGATTTAGTTGACAAGCTTGATTGTTCTAATCCATATCTAACCCATAGAAAACATGAACGTTGTAAACCCTAGAGGTGGCATTGAATCCTACCAATAGGGGTTTAAAGTTTCCAGTAAATATATCTGAAGACCATATATTCATTATGAGCTATAATATCAGAGGAATTGTGAACTCTGGTTATTGAGATTACTTAGCTTTAACCATCAGTAAAGCAAGATTTTAGAAACATGCTCCATAAGGTCACTGTACCTTCTCAATGACCATAGCTATTTGCAGTTGTATAATTCAATGCACTGTCTATATATACTGTAGATAAATATATATATATATATATATATATATATATATATATATACACACACACATATATGTAGACCAGGCGCTATTATCTAAATTTAGTGGGATGTCTGAACTGTAGTTAGTTCAGATTCCATGTTTTGGCTAAATTGGCCTATGTTCCAGCTTTGGCTGAGTTGGGTGTATTTCCCGCGGTTACCAGCAGGTGTCTCTGCCACCTCTGGTTCGTGTTGGAAGGCAGAACAAGCCGAGGCGTATTGGGTGCTTTTTCCCAGAAGCAACCTAGTGGGAGGTTAATACCGCTGGGCAGACTTTGAGCCAACATGGAGAACAGTGGGGTAACGGCAGATACATATATATATACATGTATATATATGAAAAAGTTTAAACTCCATATAATTAATATTTTGTTCATGTGGGGTTTGTTGTTTATCACCATAAGATGAATATTGCCAAAGCAAGTCAATTTTAATTTGACCAGTTAGGAAATTGATACTACTTCCCTGAGGGAAGAATATCATCATGGATGGCTGCACATTATTTAACCATTAAATGTCCCATTATCTTATTCCATAGGCGTGCGTAGGGTGTGTGCAAGGTGTGCCTGGGCACACCCTAATCACTCTGTGCGGTGCCGATTCCCCCTACTGCCCAGGCTTCCCCTGTGTTGCGCCCCCCCCCATCGCAGTGCTGCCAGCTTCCCTCCTCTCCTATCCCCAATGGCTGCTGCGGGGGATGTTTCAGGATGGGGAGTGGGGGAAGGGGCTAATCAATATGTAATTTACCGGCCCCATCCTTATCTAACTGAACACACTTACTCACTGTGTTCAATCATAACTGAAGCATAGTAAATACAGTTTACTATGCTTCCATTTGTGAATGAACAGGGAGCCACTCAGCACAGAGCACTTCCCATTCATTCACTGTTCAATGCAGCTGAGGCTGCAGAGAAAGTCATGTGTGTTTGAGCTTTGGGGTGCACACCCTAATATTGCTGGAGTTTGCTCTATTGTGAATGTAATTTTGTGTATCTAATTTGTCTTTGTTTCTTCTTATACACTTAAGCTGGAAACCACTTCATTACTTATCAAAGAGTTACTCCATGCGTCTATTCCTGATGAAGCCTTAATGGCGAAACTGTAGAATCTTCATAGACGCATTTTTGCAGCTGATATTACCTTGTGACTGTTTCCTGTTAGGTAGTAGGTGTATACCTGCGATCGTCATATATGTGTTTATATCAGTGCATTTTTATGTATGTAATTAATAAATATTTTATATTTTTTATATATCACTTGTTTTGTGATCTATACAATTTGTCAATCAGCACCTTTAAAGTCCCACATCCTGTTTTGCTAGTTTTCACATTTTTACAGGGATGATGGTGCGGTTAACCAATTGTTTATATATATGTGATACCCGACCACCCCCACTAACCCTATTGCAATAGGCTACCTACACCTTTGCCTATGTTTATAAAGAGCTTTATAAAAGAAAGAAATGTCATAAGATAAGGAGAAGAGTAAAATCTGTTTTTGGCTTAAATTTTGCATACTTAGGTTAGGGCCTACATGCATTGGTCCTAGAATGGCAAAGCTTAAGATGGATACCCAAGCCAAACAGTTTCTAAAATTATTTTATAGTTCCTATAGGGTGAAATGTTGGCCTCACAGTGTTGAAATTTTACCTGATGGACAACTGATATACAGTAATACCTTGAATTACGAGCATAATTCGTTCCAGAAGAAGCGAGTTTCCTCATAGGAAATAATGGAAACTCAGATAATCTGTTCCACAGCCACTGCTTGTCAATGCAGTACCGCATGTGGCCAGAGATGCGGGGGCACCCGAGACACTCGTAAACGCTTGGACACCACTCTGAGACGGAAACAGAGACCACTCGGAGACGCTCAGAGACACTCAGGATGGGAGTGTTTCAGAGTGGCTCAGAGTGGCTATGAGTGTCTCCGAGCATCACAGCGCCCTCGCACCTCTGGCCAAACGTGGTACTGCACACCCCAGTGGCTTGAATCCTGCTCGTCTTGCGAGACAACGCTTGCAAAGCGAGTCAGGATAAAAAATAAATAAATACAGTTCGTTTTGTGAAACACTCGTAAACCATGTTACTCACAATCTGAGGTTCCACTGTATTCAAGGTAAGGGAAACCAGCAGTGAAATTTATGGCAACCTCAAACCCTGTGAGCAACAATGGGGTCACTGCTCACCTCCTCCTACTCCTGAGACTAGGAAAACCACGTTTATATGGTAATGAGAAAGCCGCAGTCAATTTTTTTATAAGCTACCAAGTAAAAGTTTTAAACTCTTGCCCAATGTCATTATAGTCAAATTTTGTTGAAACAGGCTGGCCTGGAACCAACCCACTTAATTTAAATTTATTCTGGAGCCTAGTAATTTGTTCTTCTTTATTGTTTAGAATGCTCAAATTACCTCATCAGATCATTTTTTTTTTTAAATAGCTAAGCATAAAAAAAAAAAAAAAAAAAAAAAACATGCACAGAACCTTCTATTTATGGACAATGCTTCTATTGTTACAAGTCAGCAACAATATGGACTGACACCTACAATCCAAAGACTTTCCTTTTTACATTAGCTTTTAGTCCGCTAGCTGTGACCTCAGTGGTGTAATGTTAATGTGACATAAAATTCGGCAAGAAAAATGTATAGTGTTTATTTCTAACAATTGGGCCTGGCTCTAGTTATGTCTAATCTCAGATGATTTCCCAGAGAAACTACTTAGAGCAGAATGTAATGTTGGCCTGTTCACATCATCTGGAAATATAAACTGAGGTCAAGAAAACCACAACATCTGGAACGTGAGAAAAAGGTTTTGCTGTGAAGTAGTTAATGAACTCTGAAAATAAAGTCCCAGACTTCTCTAATTTGTTTAGGCTTCAAAGAAGGGTTTAATGCAAAACTGAAATTGCTGTGGTGTTGTTCTTCTGAAGAAATAAAAGGAACACCTTGCTTGATTTAAAAATGTAAGTTTTCTTTTTTAGGCAGCTCCAGAACCTAAAATAGACATTGGGTACACCATTGCGCGACATGCACTGAGGTTTTCACGTGTGAAGAACTCTGTATATCAACCGTAAATAAACATTGGTGATTTTAATGAAATGACTACGGAGTAATTAGGGGTTTCCTCCTTTGGCTTACCTTGGCAATCCTAGGCTTTGGTGCAAGAAAGTGCCATTGACAAATTGGCAGGATGACAATGCCACGTTCAAAGCAATTAAATCATTGCATTTACAGCAGCAGTAAAAGTAGGACTGTTTTAGTGATAGCTGGAAGAAGTATCAGTGTTGTCTATAGCAACCAATATGTTTATAGGAGTAAGCAATTGGAAATATATGCATTTTGTGTATGCTTTTTTTTTTTTTTAGACCACCTTCATTGTGTTTATCTCTAACTTGTTACCTTGGCACATGGAGGCCTCTATCGTGTCATATTTAGACATATTTGTAAATTTTCCTATCGCACACATTCCTATCAAGTATGGCTCTTAAAATAGTGGATGCTTTAGCAATCCTGTATCCTGGCCTAGGCCAACAAGGCCCAGGCCTAGGGCAGCACTTTGCAGGGGCGCAGCATGGAAAGAGTCCCCGCCGGCTTGCGCCATACAGTTAGTGTAGCACCAGTCTTATGGGGTGAACTGGGCTTAGAGGCAAATTGGTCTAGCGCCCCCATAAAGCAGCTGCACTCCTTCTGGTATGCGGGTGGCCAGCATTCCTCAACTCTGCGCTGCGTCTAATTTTGACTGTCCTATCATCCTAGACCACAAACCTTCCTCACTGTGCTATGTTTTCTTCTGCACCATTGGCATGGATATATCTTCTTAGTCCTCTCCATAAAATTATCAGAAATTTGTGCTTAAAGTAGAACTATAGGCAACACTTTTTTTTAAAATTTTGGATAGAGTAAGGAAGGGTTATAGCCCCTGTCAGTTTATTTTTTACCATCCCTGTCCCATTGCAGAGATTTCCCTTCACTTCCTGCCCCATAGCCAAACAGGAAGTGAGAAGAAATTATGCAAATTAAGGGAATTCATTGCCCCCCCCGGCCCTCAGAGCTAGTGTCCCCACTCAAAAATTTCAAAGGGTGTGGCCATGACAGAAAGGGATGGGTCATATTTAAATTAGGGGGTGCACAAGTTTAGGCCTAGGGCAGCACAAAACCTAAATACACTACTGTGCTTTAGCGATTACCAGTTGGGTCCTGGAAACATCAAGCATGTGTATATATTCGCCAGCACACCATGGATCAACAACTTCCATCCAAAGGTTTCTTTTTTTTGAGAGAGATCACATCACAGAGAGAAGTGCAACGTTTCAGAGCCACCCAAAAAGGACATCAGTTTTGTTTTTGTTTGTGTACAACGTTGCACAATCGTGCAATTGTCAGTTAAAGCGACAAAGTGGCGTATCGGAAAAAATGGCCTGGTAATTAAGGGGGAAAATCCTTCCGAAACGAATTGGTTAAACATATTTCCCTTCTATGTATTTAGGTAATATAAAGCTGGACTCCAGCTGCAAAAATAAATAAATAGTAATAGTAAAAAAAAAAAAAAATTATTTCAGTCCTGAGCTACCCACACAGTACTTCCTTTCCACCACTAGATGTCCTCGGTCTTCTAGGTTGAATGATAGTCTGCTTTATTCAACCAACTTCCTCTGAGCCCAGGCTGCCATGGTCCCACCCACTGGGAGCGGCATGATCAAGCAGCAATATTACTGCATTCTCACATCACTATTCTTTTTTTTTCTGCTTTAGTCAGAGATGCATTTGCTTTTTAAGATCAGTGATGCTATAGATATGACATTTCTATCCTACAGAGACAGGGATTTGTTAACTTTTCCGTCAATGATTGCAATGTGAACATACTGTATGTAATATATACATAGACTGAAAGAGAGAGAAAGAGAGTTTTGGATATTATTCTGCACATTACTAGTTAACCTTCTCATCCATTTGCTCTGTTTTTGTACATTTCCTATGGAATGCCTCTTCACAGAAGTTATTAACGTCTGGTAACGTGAGCCGAACTGCTTGCATATTCAAAGGAAAGTATTTCTACTAAAATTCATATTTCACAAAGAGAAATGCATGCTGCCAGAATCGGTTTTTGGAACATGAAGGAAAAGGAAAAAAACGGTGAAACTGTAACCCACATATGTTAGTTCACATAAACATATTGTATGTGTCACAGGAATGGGAATAAGAGAAGTTTCAAGGTCTTGAGATAAAATCTAAACTTGAGGCAGACACAAAAAACACAAACTAATAAGAAAAAAAGCCAATGCATGTATGTATTAAAGTGATACTAAAGATTTTTTTAAAATAACAAACATGTTATACTTGCCTGCTCTGTGGCATTTCTGGCTCCTCCCCCTGCTGAGTGCCGCCATAGCAGGCTACTTGCCACGGGGGCACTTGTGCGTGCTCGCTCCTGAGCCCCGCTCTGTTTGTTCATAAGACACAGAGAACGGGGCTCAGCTCTGCCCCCTGCTCCCTCCTCAATGGCAAGATCGGGCTCAGGTAAGGCCCTTTTTACATGGGGTGGACTCCGTAATGCACATCCACCTTCTCAACGGGGAAACTCTCCACTGATCCCTGCTCAGCAGACAGGTCAGTGTACGCTCCACTATGCAGAGCAGAAATGGCCCCGCTGTTCTCTATGGGGCAGGTCGGATGGAAACAAACCACCTGTCTGTTTCCATTCAACTGTCATTCGATCCACCATCCGGCTGTTTTTGGTGGACAGGATCGGATTGGATACCGACATGTATCCGCTGACATCTGCCACTCGATAAATGGCTGGTCCAATCAGGGCCACCTAAAAAACTGACACCCATGTGAAACCAGTCTAATGCCTTGCACACACGATAGGATTTTCCGTCAAAAAAAGTTGGATATGAGCTTTTGGCCCGATATTCCGACCGTGTGTATGCTCCATCCAACATTTTCTGTCAGAATTTCCGCCAGCAAAAGATTGAGAGCAGGTTCTCTATTTTTCCGACAGAAAAAGTTCTTGTCGGAAATTCCGCTCGTCTGTATGCAATTCCGACACGCAAAAAAACACCCATGCTCAGAATCAAGCAGAAGAGCCAAACTGCCTATTGAACTTCATTGATCTTGGCTCGTCGTACGTGTTGTACGTCACCACTAGTGATGAGCCGAACACCCCCGGGTTCGGTTCACACCAGAACCCGCGAACGGACCGAAAGTTCGCACGAACATTAGAACCCTATTAAATACAATGGATGCGAACGTTCGGATTCTAAAGTGCTAATTATAACGACTATTATCCATGTTATTGTCCGAAACAGAGTTTGGGAACCCAGCTGGTGCCACAACACTGTAAGGCCTGACAGTTACTCTTGGTGGGCGCAGCAATGGTCCCTGCTGTGAATTATTAGATCAATAATTATAATTGCATGACCCTGTTGAACAGGGGCTGAAAAATTGGGCCTTTGGTGGTGGTGGTGGTGGTGATGGTGGTGCTGGTGCCACAACACTGTAAGGCCTGACAGTTACTCTTGGTGGGCGCAGCAATGGTCCCTGCTGTGAATTATTAGATCAATAATTATAATTGCATGCCCCTGTTGAACAGGGGCTGAAAAATTGGGCCTTTGGTGGTGGTGGTGGTGGTGATGGTGGTGCTGGTGCCACAACACTGTAAGGCCTGACAGTTACTCTTGGTGGGCGCAGCAATGGTCCCTGCTGTGAATTATTAGATCAATAATTATAATTGCATGAACCTGTTGAACAGGGGCTGAAAAATTGGGCCTTTGGTGGTGGTGGTGGTGGTGATGGTGGTGCTGGTGCCACAACACTGTAAGGCCTGACAGTTACTCTTGGTGGGCGCAGCAATGGTCCCTGCTGTGAATTATTAGATCAATAATTATAATTGCATGCCCCTGTTGAACAGGGGCTGAAAATTGGGCCTTTGGTGGTGGTGGTGGTGGTGATGGTGGTGCTGGTGCCACAACACTGTAAGGCCTGACAGTTACTCTTGGTGGGCGCAGCAATGGTCCCTGCTGTGAATTATTAGATCAATAATTATAATTGCATGCCCCTGTTGAACAGGGGCTGAAAAATTGGGCCTTAGGCACTGGTGGCACAACACTGCAACCCCTCACAGATACTGTACTTGGAGCACAGCAATGAGGCCTGTTGCAAAGTATTGCATCAAAAATTTTAATTACACGCCCCTGTTAAACAGGGGCTGAAAAATTGGGCCTTAGCTACTGGTGGCCTCACCCATAAACCAAAATGATCTTCCAAGCTATCATCGTTAATCGTATCATTGAGGAGGAGGAGGAGGATAGCCAGTCAACATAACAGCACAGGCACTCAGCATCAGCATCAGTCTTGAAGGGATGTGACATTTTAAAATCAATTAGTCTGTTATATCAGCATCTGGTGTGTGGTAGCTGGTGGTGATCCAAGACTGGTTCATCTTGATGAAAGTCAGTCGATCAACCGAGTCGGTGGACAGGCGCACCCTGTGATCCGTGACAAATCCTCCAGCAGCACTGAATGTGCGTTCTGAAAGAACGCTGGATGCAGGACAGGCCAGTAGCTCAATTGCATACTGTGCAAGCTCTGGCCAGTGATCCATCCTCAAGACCCAGTAAGCCAGAGGATTTTCGGTGGGGAAGGTGTCCAAGTCTGACCTTGCCCCTAGGTATTCCTGGACCATGTATATCAGACGCTGGCGATGGTTGCTGGAACCAATCATACTTTGGGGCTGCGGACTAAAGAATTGTCTGAACGCATCGGTCAGACGGCCACCTTCCCCACCGCTCCTTCTTTGACTGCCCGAAGCCTCAGCAACTCGTTGTCCAGGACCAGGAGTTTGTAACCTCACAGTCTCTGGGAACGCGTTGCAAAGACCTTTCTGCAAGGCCTCCCGGAGTTGTCTCATCCTCTGCTCCCTCTGCGACGGTACGATAAGGTCCGCAACCTTACCCTTGTACCGTGGATCAAGGAGAGTGGCCAGCCAGTAATGGTCCCTCTCCTTGATCCGAAGAATACGAGGATCCTTCCACAGACTTTGCAGGATCAGGGAGGCCATGCAGCGTAGGTTAGCTGAGGCATTCAGTCCGGAGTCCTCTGGGTCACTAAGGACGACATGATCCGCAGCCACCTCCTCCCAGCCACGTACAAGTCCACTGGTTTCTTGGGACTGTAAATCATCCCTAAAAGACTGCTGCTGATGATGCTGAGTGCCAGCCTCCACCTCCATGCTGACACAATCCTCCTCCTCCTCCTCTTCCTGTGCGATGGGTGGGACAGAAGGAACACTGTCTGGGTAAAGGGGGCCTTGAGAGGCAAGGAAGTCCTCCTCTTCCTGCCTCTGTTCTGCCTCAAGTGCCCTGTCCATTATTCCGCGCAGCGTGTGCTCCAACAGGTGGACAAGAGGTACAGTGTCACTGATGCATGCACTGTCACTGCTCACCATCCTCGTGGCCTCCTCAAATGGTGCCAGGACAGTGCATGCATCCCTGATCATGCCCCACTGGCGTGGTGAAAAAAACCCGAGCTCCCCTGACCCTGTCCTGGTGCCGTAGTCGCACAGGTACTCATTGATGGCCCTCTGCTGCGTGTGCAGCCGCTGCAGCATGGCCAACGTTGAGTTCCACCTGGTGGGCATGTCACATATAAGGCGGTTCTTGGGCAGGTTCAACTCCTTTTGAAGCTCAGCCAGGCGAGCACTGGCATTATAAGATCTGCGGAAATGCACACAGACTTTCCTGGCCTGCCTCAGGACATCCTGTAAGCCCGGGTACCTGCCCAAGAACCGCTACACCACCAGGTTAAGGACGTGAGCCATACAGGGCACATGGGTCAGTTGTCCCTGTCGGAGGGCGGAGAGGAGGTTGGTGCCATTGTCGCAAACCACCATTCCTGGCTTAAGCTGGCGTGGCGTCAACCACCTCTCGGCCTGCCCCTGCAGAGCAGACAGGACCTCTGCCCCAGTGTGGCTCCTGTCCCCCAAACACACCAGCGCAAGCATGGCATGGCATCTTTTTGCCTGCGTACTTGCGTAGCCCCTTGAACGCCTACGGAGCACCGCTGGTTCCGAGGACAAACCACAGGAAGAGGCCATGGAGGAAGAAGAAGAGGAGGGGGTGGAGGAGAGAGGTGTGTCACAACCAGTAGTAGCATTTTGGAGGCGTGGCGGTGGAACAACCTCCAAGACTACTGCACCTTGTCCTGCATCCTTCCCAGCTGCCAAAAGAGTGACCCAATGGGCCGTGAAAGAAAGGTAACGTCCCTGTCCATGCCTGCTGGACCATGAGTCAGCGGTAATATGCACCTTACCGCTGACCGCCCTGTCCAGCGAGGCCAAGACATTGCCTTCCACATGCCTGTAGAGAGCCGGAATAGCCTTCCGTGCGAAAAAGTGGCGTTTGGGAACCTGCCACTGAGGAACCGCACATTGCACAAACTCACGGAAGGGGGCCGAGTCTACCAACTGAAAAGGCAGCAGTTGAAGCGCTAGCAATTTAGCCAAGCTAGCATTCAACCGCTGGGCATGTGGATGGCTGGGAGTGAACTTCTTTCGACGGTCCAGCAGCTGGGGCAGGGAAATTTGCCTGCTAGAATCGGACGTCGGTGTACTGCTAGCAGAGTGCCCGCAAGTACTTGGCTGTGACACACCTAATTCTACACCTTCATTCCTCTCAGAGCAGGTTTCAGAGAGGACTGAAGGTATACTGGGGTTGGAGATCCCAGCTGATGCGGTGCAAGAAGAGGTCAGCTTTGTTCTTTGGTGTGGGTCTTTAAGGTAGGCTTGCCAACGAGCTGCATGGCAGGTCAACATATGTCTGATCAAGCATGTGGTGCCCAAGCGGCTGATGTTTTGGCCACGCGATATACGCTTGAGACATATGTTGCAAACAGCAGCTGTGCGATCTGATGCACTCGCCTCAAAAAAGGCCCACACCAAAGAACTTTTTGAATGACGGGCAGAGGCAGCGCCCTGCACAGGCGGAGCTCTGCGGTGTGATTCCGTCGGTGTGCTGCCCATACGCTGTCCACTCAAGGGCATCCTGCCTCGTTGGAGATGTGCCTCCTCCTCCTCCTCCTCTCTCCTATTAGGCAGCCACGTGGAGTCAGTGACCTCATCATCACCTCCCTCCTCATCACTGGAGCCAATCTGGCAGTATGCTGCAGCTGCTGGAGCATGACTGCCAGATTGGTGTCCTTCTTGAGCATCCCCTCTCTCTGCTCTCACGCTGCTGCCTTCCTCTAGCTGGGTATCATCATCAGATCCTTCCAAACGCTGGGCATCCTCCTGGAGCATGTACCCAACACTGTGCTCAAACAGTTCGGGGGACTCCTCAGGAGGAGGGCATGGTGGGTCTAGGGAAGGATTGACTAATGAAGATAATGATACCAGAGAAGAGGACGCTTTGGCAGCTGCTTTGCCAGTACCCTGAGCCTGGGTGAGAGAGGATGAGGAGGATGAGGTGGGCTTGGTCATCCACTCTACCAAGTCTTCGGCATGATGTGGCTCAACATGTCCAGCTGCCGAAAACAAGGACAAGCGTGTCCCATGGCCATGTGCTGATGACAATGCACCGCGTACACGACCAGCACTGTTGCCCCCAGACACAGAGCCTGCTTGCCCTCTTTTTTTGCATCCTGACTGTCTGCCTCTCCTTGGTTGCCTTCCAGACATTTTAATGGATGGCCTGCAGGGAGATGGGAAAAACAGCAATAAGGGCTACCTTCAGGTGTATATTGTGCAGGAGGCTTAGCAACAATGACACTGACACTGTCCCCTGCCTATCCTTCTCTGTCCCTAAACACAAGGATTGAAAATATGGTTCAGCAAAAAAGTTTTAGAACAGAAAAGCACACTGACACTTTCCCTCACTGTCCTACTCTGTCCCTCCCTACAAACAAGATTTAGCACAAAATAGCACACTGATAATTTCTATGAGTGTCCTTCTCTGTCCCTCAACTCAAGGATTGAAAATATGGTTCAGCAAAATAGTTTTAGAACAGAATAGCACACTGACACTTTCCCTCACTGTACCTCTCTGTCCCTCAACTCAAGGATTGAAAATATGGAACAGCAAAATTGGTTTAGAACAGAATAGCACACTGTCAGTTTCACTCACTGTACCTCTCTGTCCCTCAACTCAAGGATTGAAAATATGGTTCAGCAAAATAGTTTTAGAACAGAATAGCACACTGACACTTTCCCTCACTGTCCTACTCTGTCCCTCCCTACAAACAAGATTTAGCACAGAATAGCACACTGATAATTTCTACGAGTGTCCTTCTCTGTCCCTCAACTCAAGGATTGAAAATATGGAACAGCAAAATTGGTTTAGAACAGAATAGCACACTGTCAGTTTCACTCACTGTACCTCTCTGTCCCTCAACTCAAGGATTGAAAATATGGAACAGCAAAATTGGTTTAGAACAGAATAGCACACTGTCAGTTTCACTCACTGTACCTCTCTGTCCCTCAACTCAAGGATTGAAAATATGGTTCAGCAAAATAGTTTTAGAACAGAATAGCACACTGACACTTTCCCTCACTGTCCTACTCTGTCCCTCCCTACAAACAAGATTTAGCACAGAATAGCACACTGATAATTTCTACGAGTGTCCTTCTCTGTCCCTCAACTCAAGGATTGAAAATATGGAACAGCAAAATTGGTTTAG